>CAUYQV010177861.1:0-30935 GCA_963574575.1 Galagoides demidoff
CCCTCTTTGCTGCTCGCCCTGCGCTGCTTATCCGTGCAAGGATGCCACGCGGAAGGGATCCAATAAGCCCACTCTCACCTGAAATCACCAGGAGAGTTGACTCAGGGGTGCATCTCCTCCGCCATCTTGCTCCGCCTCCCAGGAGAAATTTTCAATACAAATTTGATATAGCACAAATCTAGATTACATAGAATGATACTGAATCGAAGTCTCCACTCAAATAAAAACCAAAAACACAAAACTGAAAAGAAGTCCTGAGTATACACCATTCTAAAAGAATTCAAGAGCCATGCCTGCCACCATCTTTCAACTCATCTATAGGGAAGATGAGGGAAAATTTCCTTAACTGTGAGATGTCAATCCTAAGAAAGAAAGCTATGACTGTTTATTTTCCCTCTCTTTTAAGAAAGGTGGTGTTTCAATGTCCACCTCTCTGAAGAAAATGGTGGTTTCTTCCAGAAAACTGCACATTATCTTCTGGTTAAATATCTGTTGTGGCATAGTTCCAGATGACTCACTCTGCACCTATGTGACCAGGAAAAAAGAAATTGGGGAAAATCTGTCAGACAGAGGAAAAGAACACTCATGTACTTCTATCATTGAAGTATCAAGGTATACAAATCAAATTTCCTTTTGATCAACTTAGTGGACCAGGCAAACCTGGGCTTGGAATGGCATACATATATTTCATCCAAAAGCCATTTCTGATACTGGAGAAAACCTCAATGGTAAAAGCCTTATGATATACAAGTAGTCTTCAAAAAGTTCATTAAAAACAATATTATGGGTTTATTCCATGTCTTTGAAAGAATGGGAAAACAAATAGTGATCACATGTACTCACTATTAATTGGAGCTAGCAGATGAGCCCCAGGGAGGGTAGTAAAACCCTGTGAAAATCAAGCTTGGGGAGAGGGATGAGAGGATGAACTAAAACCTACCTAACAGGTACAATAAACACTGTCCGGAAGATGGGCACATAAACCTGATTCAAGCACTGCAAAAGCAATCCATGTAATGAAAAACATTTCTACCCCATAATATTTTGAAAAAAAAGAGTATACTATGAAAAACTATGCATTCATTTAAATGCACCAATATGAACTTGTACTAACTTGATATAACACGTATCAACAGGATCTAGTTTGAGGCCCTAAGAAGGATGAGCCAGCTGTTTGAAAAGAGCCCCTATCAGAGTAAAATGATTTACTGATAAAACTGAAAGAAGAACAAATACCAAATCTATGGTGAAGTTTGGGACGAAGAATATTAAAATTGCTGATGTTTTATGATCCGTTGATGGGGACAATGCCCCCAAGAAATCAGCAGTTCACAAAGGTATAACTCATTTCAAGAAGAGATGAGATAGTGTTGTGAGATGAAGCTCACAATGTGGAAACACCCACACCAATTAAAACGAATTTACCTTGCTCATGCTGTAATTAAAGAGGACTGAAAGTTAACAGCAGAAAAAATAGCCAACACCAAAACATCTTAATTTGTTTAGCTTACATATTTCTAGCTGAAAAATTGAAATTAAGCAAATTTTTAAATTGATCAGTGCCCAAATCATTTCAGTCAGATCAGCTGCAGACATGAGGAGAGTTTTCAGTGGGAATTTTAAACAGATGGGATCAAGGTCCTGAAATATTTCTTAAAAGAATTATAATAGTCAACAAAAGGGATTACTCCCACACTCCTGAAGATAATGCCTAATCAAACCAATGGCTACCAAGAGGTGGAAGTGGTTCAGGGAAGAGCAAAGGTCATAGCAACAGCATTTTGGGATGCTTGAGGCATTTTGCTTTTATAATTTCTGAAGGGGCAAAGAACAAGAGCATTCGCTTATTATAAGTGTGTTTAGAAGACTTTGACCAAAGGTTTAGCAGAAAATACCTGGGAAAAGCTTCACTAGAGAGTCCTCTCTAACACAACAATTCTATGAATTTTTTCATGAAACATAGGCAATTTTATGACTGTGTAGATGGGAATACATTAGGCATCCACCTTACTGCCCTGATTTGGCTCCTGCAACTTCTTTTTGTATCCAAAATCTTTATAGGCATCGTTTTTTCTTTTACATTTATAATGTAAAAAAAGAGTACATCAGTATAGTTAAATCATCAGCAACCTCAGTTCTTTTGGAATGGGTTAATTGGCTGGTATCATCACTTTAAAAGTGTCTCAAAATGGATGGGTCTTATGCTGAGAAATAACATATAGAAGTTTTATATTTATGTTTTAATTCCATTTTTCCATAAATTTTTTGAAGTCTGCTTTTATTACCCAAGAGTTGGACCTGAGAGGAAATGATGAGAAGCTAAGTCAAAGAGGACATCCTCTAGATCAGAAAACTTGTCTCCTTTGGGAATTAAAATGTGCCCCTCTGAACCACAAGTTGAATGCTTATCACATAGAGGCTTTTATAGAATCATGATTGAGTAAAAGACATTTGATATTTTCCATCGACTTCTCAGGAATCAATCCTCCAGGAGAGAAAGAAGAGGTTGGGAAAGTAACATAACAGGACACATGTTTTAAAGAAGTCCCTAACTAAGAGGATTATGTTTAACCACCAAAAATTAAAGAAAAAAAAATCTGTGAATTTTAGGAACTGTTTCTGTATCTTTTTGAAAGATTGGAGGAGAAATTAAACAGAGCGCAATCAAAAATTATAATTATTAAAAAGTAAATAAATCTATTCCAAACTTGTTGCTCCAGTTGGTTCAAGCTCCTCTCAATCTTTGCTAAAGTTAGTTTGCCTCTTAAGTATTACAATAGTCATGATGTGTCTCAAACCCTGAGATCATTCACCTTTATTTTCCAATATGTAAACATGTCTCCTTGTGTATAATGCTAACTGAAAAATGCCTACCAAGCAGCATTTTGATATTTATTCTTTTCCATAAGCTAATAATAATGTCTTCCTCTGAATTTCACTAACTCTAGTTATGTTTTTTTTTTCTTTTTCAGGTCAATGAGGTTACAATGAAAGTTTGTATCTGGAAATAACCATATACTGTATTGAATTATGGGCTGTCAGAAATTTCTGATTAAAAAGAATTGGTCTCTAAAACACTCATCCTTGGGACAGACAGGAAAACCTTTCAACAAAGTTTATGATTTGTAGAATACAGGAAAATTAAAAAAAAATAATAACAGCATTTAGAGGGATTCTACAATATTTGTCCAGTGAGTATACAGTAAAATAGTAAAATGGATTAACTTTCCTGAGTTAGATATCTTTTCCTCGGTAGATTATTTCTCAAAATACATAGATTGCCTTGCATGCTTCTGTCATGTTAATTGGTATGTGAAAACCATGGAATTATAGGAATGAAAGTAGCGTGCTTCAAAGCTATGTAGTGTGAACTTCATGATTTATTGGGGAATAAATTCAGGTACAGATAAGTTGAATGACTTGCCCAAGGTCCAGAGCATCATCATTTAGGTCTCTTACTTGCAGTCTAGTATTTTTCCACTAAGATTACAATTCCTGAAAATATTTGTTAATTTACCCCGGGTGTATTACCAAGTCTGAGTTTAAAGAACTTAGATGAAAAAGGGGAGTAGGAATATTTTCTAACCTACAGTATAAGAGAACAAGAAAAATAATTAAATCAGCAATCTTTCTCTCATCCTGGAAGAAGCTAGAGGACTGTTGGGTACAACAGGTAAAATTAGAAACTGTCCAAGAAGTTGTCATCTAGGATACATTATCAGCCCACAGATCTCCTAATTGCATATAATTTCAACGACTGAGAACAACTGAGAGTGTCCAAGAACCATGGTGTCCACTCAGGCTTTGATCCACACGTATGGGATACCCTACACAGGTGAACAAAGACAACCAATTGCAGTGGATTCTTCCCTCTTCTGGGAACTCTGAGGTCCTGATAGCTAAAACATATGACAATCGTAGATATTTGTACTGCCTTGAATTACTTGGCATTTTTTAACAGGTGCCAGTTGGAAGGGGATCAGTAGGGACTGGTGACCAAAAATTTGATGGTATGTGTTTTGGTTGTTATTGTCAGAAGGGATGCGGTTGGCAAAGCTAAGACAAATTTGATTGCTGCTGAAATAATAAATGTAAGACTGGATTGTGAGTGAGAATTGGGGCAGACCAGTTACAAGTGATACTGGGATAAATAGAGAAGTGGAACCAGATGAACAAATGCATAAAGGCAGCCATGTTTTTGGGTAACAGTGGGTTTATCAAATATCGACAAGCATGAAATGATCATAATCAGTCACTGTCAAAAGAGAACAAGTCCCCTCCTCTCTTTTACAAATGATCCAATTAAAGGAAACATGTTGGCTATAAAAGTCAAAATCAACAATGCAGTGCACACTGACAACCCATCCAACATACAAAATCAATAGTGCATTCTGCTGCCATCCAGCACAAAGCGACAGTGGCAACTTCCCCACCTCTTTAGTCAAATATGACACTGTATCAATCGATCAAAACTCAGTACTTATTGAGCAAGCCTTCTGAAGAACACAAACCGCATTATACTTCTATACACCTTCCCCATTTTATTCCAATAAATTCTAACTTAAAGGCATAATACCCGAGGAGAGTGTTCTATTGGCACCTAGAGTGTTTCCTTGTATAATCACCATATGATTTGACATTGACTATATTTACAACATGATTTGAACAACACCGTAGGGCTAGAAATGCAAATGTCATTGAATCACAAACTATAATTTTAGTTCCGTCTCCATACGATGGCTCTGTCCAAGTCCTTCATTCAGTGTGACAAACAGGACATATATGGCTCTAATTAGTCATCAGACTTGCACTAGAACTAAAAATAATCTGAAATGGAACCAAACAAGGACTAGAAATGGAACAAATTGTGATTTTGATGGAAGAAAAAAAATGACTCACAACTTCATATTCCATGGAGTGTGATGTGCAAAGGGCAGCAGAGTGAAATCTGGCCCTGACTCCTATGTGTCCTGTAACCTTGACTAGATCATTTTTCTTCTCTAGATCTCAAGGCTCTTAAAATTAAGGAATACACTCAATGCTCATAGTAATTAAGCCAAGACTAAAGATACAGTAGTCTAATACATGTTTTTTTAAACTCCTCAAACCCCATCCCCCAAAAAAGTCCACAGTCAGAAATACATTTTCTACCATAATGGAGTAAAACACTGAAATAAAATTTCATAAACCAAATTTACCAGTATTATGTACAATGCCTTCTGATATTTTCTTTTCTTTTCATTAGCATGTTCTTTATAAATGGTGGCCATGCCTTCCAATGGATCACAACCCACAACCCACAGCTTGAAAAGCAGCCCCACAAATCGTTGCTTCTTTTACTCCTTTCCTCCTTTGTAACTCTCTTCTGTCTGCCTGTCTTCCTTTCCTCCTTCCCTCTAGCATCTTTACTCTAAATCCCAATCACTGATTCTCTTTGTGTATATATATATATATATATATACTCAAATTTATATTTTTCTTCAAGCCATCTACATTTACTTAGTACATATATACTCAACTCATTTTTCTTGTATATTATATATATATACTCAACTCATTTTTATTCAAGCCATTTACATTTATTGAGTATATATATATATATATATATATATATATATATATATATATATACTCAAATTTATATTTTTCTTCAAGCTATCTACATTTCTCCATCCCACAGGGCTACTACAACACAAAGACCCTCATTACCTGCTTAATGGATACTTATCCAGTAACTCCTTAGCCTCTTTGAGAACAAAAGTCATGTACAAAAAAAAAAAAGCCATTTACCACTTAAATTTATAAAAACTTTGGATAATGTAAGAAAAAATAAGTAATTATTTTACATTTTGAAACAATTCATGAAATTAGAATTGCTAATTCAAAAATTAATTCCTCTAATTATCAAAGTAGTACCTGTTAGAGGACATCATTTATAAAACAGAATACAGTATAAAAAATAAGTTTTTAAATTGCTGAGAAATAAGACTTTATTTTTTGTACTTTATTCTGCTTTCAAATTATGTCTCTTTACTTATAAATTTAAGTGAAATTAAGAAAACAATATTTTATAGAGAGTACAAATTCAATTATGGTTATAGGTTGGTATACAAAGGATATTGGTTCCCCGACCCCTATGTGACTCAAATCCATGTACACTCAATTCCCACAGTCGGCCCTGTGGAATTTGTGTGTAGGAAAAGTTGGCCCTTCCTATACGTGGGTTTCATGTCCCATAAATAGCGTGTTTCAATCAGTATTTGGTTGAAAAAAATCTGCACATAAGTGGACCCACTGAGCTTGAGTTTGTGGTCCTCAAAAGTCAACTATAAATGCAAGTATAAAAGAGACTAGAAAGAAATGTTCCAATACAATATCCATCTTTTACCTCTTACTAGGAAGTTTCCAAGCAATTTTTAAATTTATCTTTTATACTTTATTCTACTTTCCAAGTTATGTTCCTTAGCAAGTACTACTTTGATAATTAGAGAGGTAAATTTTTGAAATCCTTGCCAAAGTATTCCAGAAACTTTTGTAAAATGATTTGGAATGAGGTATCACTGTATGCTGTATGTATATAGACTTAATTTTCTTTCTGAAAAAGGATTGGCAATAACTTAATTTCTTTCTTTCTTTCTTGTTTTTTTTTTTTTTTTCTTTGCAGTTTTGGCCTGGACTGGGCTTGAATCCACCCCTAGTATGTGGGGCCAGAGCCCTACTCCTTGAGCCACAGGCACCGCCCTTTAATTTATTTCTTTAGCCCTTGTTGCCTTTGCATTTCCTCAGGAATCCAGTACTAAGGTTGTTTTGTTGCCTGTAAAGTATCTCTTTTGCTACAACCCAAGGTAACAATCTAAAAGGAATCACAGCGGAACTGCTACCTCCATCCCTGCATTTTCCATGCATGTTAATATGTCCAAGTTATGAATGTAATAACTGCTATCACTCATGGAGGGCTGGCCATGTGCCAGGCATTGCTTCTGCGGTGTGCACGTAATCTCTTTACTCCTTACCACTATACCAAGAAGGGGTCGCTATCAGTATTTCCACTTTCACAGGCAAGGAATTTGAGTATTGGAAGATTAAGTTACTAACTGTTGTAAGTACTAAAACCCTGACTCAAATCAGAGTAATCACAACAGCAACAACAACAAAAACTCTCACCTTAGCCATTGTTACGTTTAATCTTCATCAATCTATGAAGTCAGTACAATCATTCTGACAACTTCTCATATGAGAAAAGGAGGCCAAGAAATGGCAAGACAGTAGGTTCTAGAAGGTAAAGTCACAATGTATATTTAGAGCTTCTCCGTTAACAAATCACTTCAATTTATAAAAATTCTAGCTAGGCTTTCTAATTGCATTCTTGAAACTTTACTGATTTTTATAGGGAATTGGAAAATTTTTCTAATAAAATGTTCATGAGGGAAAAACAAGCAAAGGTATACAAATGTCTCAAGCAAAGGTATACAAATGTCTCGTTTTCTTGGCAAACATTTAAGAGAGATGATACATTTTAAAAATCTAAAGAAGCAATAAAATACTTAGTATTTTATGTTTTTGACTACAAATTAACAAATGATAATACTCAACAAAGGATGAATAAGCCTATTTGTTGAAGTAGTAAAAAGATGAAATGTAATAGATTATTCCCCCCTCTCTTCATAAGTCTGCCCAACTCCCCTCTCTACCACGAACAGTTCCTTGGTTAGCACCTGTGTGTTTCACAATTGTGTCTCCCTGAGAATTTCTTTGTATTCCAAATAAAACTTTTAACAGCAGTACTCCCTGTTACAGAGCATTCAGAAACTCTCCATTGGCAACAGATATAACAAAATGGACTAACAAGCGTGCACAGCTTTCTGTAGAGAGCCTGATTAGCTTTTTCAACCTGGTGTTGGGCATGAGTATGTTTAAAGTTTCTCTGTATATACTTCTATGCTTAGTACAGTAAAGAGGTTAATAGAATATTCAAATCAGAAAAGACCTTAATGTTCATTTCACTGAACTAAGCAATTTAAGACAGAATACTAGTACTAAGAATATCCTAGATCATATAGAATGTTAAAAGTTAACAGTTTATTTTAACTTCTAAACATGTAATGTGTTTTGTTCAAAAATTATTATTATATTTTGTGTGTGTGTGTATGTGTGGTATTTGGCCAGGGCTGGGTTTGAACCTGCCACCTCCGGCATATGGGGCCGGCACCTTACTCCTTTGAGCCACTGGCACTGCCCCCAAAATTATTTTTTTAATTAACTACATTATTTGCCATGTATTTTGATCCATTGTGTAAACTGACCTTGGTATCCATGAACATGGTCAGCCAAGCCAGGAAACAGGAACAGACATTGATGAGTACAAAAACACCAAACACAATGATAGAGTTTTCTGAATCTTACGTTGCTTCATCAATAGAAAGACTTGGTCTGAAGGGAATGAGGAAGAAAGGTATCTAAATAACAACTTCCATATAATATGTCCTTCAACACCTTCCCAATGAGATAAAGGCCTGTATGGGGAAGACTATTAAAATGTTCTTACCTTACTTTCTAGTTGAGGTCACCGAAACAACATGGGATCATAAATTATTAAAATGAGGAGAGGCTTTAAAGATAAGCCATGTAGCCCAGCCTTTTCATTTTGAATGAGTAAACCAAAGTCTGAGAGTTCAGGATCTGGTACACACAAAAAAGAACATCATTTTAAAAAAATCTAAGAAAATCCATGAATGATATCAACAGTGTTTGCAAAATGTACTCCACAAAGACTTCTGGGCCTCTTAAGTATTTTCTTCAGTAGAAAATACTGTGCCTCTCTCAACTAGAAAGAGACACATAGGTCAAGCTCTGGGTTCCCCAGTTGTGCATCAGCACGTATGGCAATAGATGTATCTGATCTAAATACAGAAGTTCTGGATCAGAATCTCTAGCCTAGGACAAAATCAAAGGCTCTATTGGCTTGGCGCCCATAGCACAGTGGTTATGGCACTGGCCGCATGCACCAAGGCTGGTGAGTTCAAACCTGGCCTGGGCCATCTAAACAACAATGACAATGCCAACAAAAAATAGCCAGGTGTTGTGGGGGTGCCTGTAGTCCTAGCTACTTGGGAGACTGAGGCAAGAGAATCGCTTAAGCCCAAGAGTTTGAGGTTGCGTTGAGTTGTGATGCCACAGCACTTTACCAAGGGTGACATAATGACACTCTGTCTCAAAAAAAAAAAAAAAGAAAACCCACAAAGGCTCTGTTGATTAATGATTAAAATCATTGTTCCAAGAATAAGTAACTCTGAAAAGTACTATGTGAAATGAGCAAACTTCATATCTTCCCTTTTACTCTACTCATCCATTTACCAACGTACAACTCCCAGCCTTTACAGTTATGAAATATATTTAGGAGTGGAGATGGAAAGGAATTTAATGAAGCAAGCATGAGGCTTTTTTTTTTTTTTAATCAGAAGTATGGGATAAAAATCCTTGCCAGTTCTTACACCATTACATACTCAAATCACTGAACTTAGAAGCTATACAATTATTTCAGAGATATGAGCCATTTCTAGAACCTCCTTGTCAGCATTGTCTTCAAAACCAAAAGCGTATTATTTCAACTATTCCCAACTGTAGCAAGGGTATGTCTTTTGAACGTGGATTTTGGTTTTTCACAATTAAAATGATAATTGGAATTAAATTTGGTTAATCAGTGTGAAATCAAGAATCAAGATAACATTTGGGCTATAAATAGTTTTGTGAGATAAAGGGATTGAGTGTGATTTTTATGAGCTCCTGAAAGAATAATCTTAAGAGAGATTTTAAAAAATCTTGCTTCTGGATTTAGGAATGAATAGCTGTTTTTTTTTTTTACAGTATCAAGTTTAAAGGATAATACTGATTTGGTACAAGAAATGTTTCGGTTTAGGGGTAACTCTACAGGGTAAGAAAACCTGAGTTGGAACTCCATTATCACCATTTCCAAGGACTGGGATCTTTAAAGATGAACTTAACTTATCTGAGTTGAAGTTTCCTCACTCTAAAATGGGCTCTTTATGAATAAAAGGAATGGTCATGATATACACTCATACATGATAGATATTACCATTAATGTTAGGGTACATTTGTTTAAAGTATTTACATCTTTAGTTATATCATTAGTAGACTATATTTGCCATGAAAGCATAAAGTTTTTTGTGAAATCTCTGAGATAACTCCTGATCTCAGCAGAAATTCCAGGTACATTTTGAAAGATTCTTCCTCGCTTCCAGCCAACAGACAGGTACAGAGAGCCTCCCCTGCTTTATCCAAGAACACGCCCAAGTTAACTGCTGTGTGTCTTCTGACACCAAATCAAGTGATTTTAACACTCTAAAACTTATTTCTTTTCTTTTTGAGATGGAGCCTCAAGCTATCCCCCTGGGTAGAGTGACATGGCATCACAGCTCCTAGCAACCTCCAACTCCTGAGCTCAAGCGAGTCTCCTGCCTCAGCCTCCCAAGTAGCTGGGACCACAGGCGCCCACCACAATGCCCAGCCATTTTTTAGTTGCAGCCATCATTGTGGTTTGGCGGCCCGGGCTGGGGATTCGAACCCGCCACCTTAGGTGTACGTGGCTGGCGCCTTAGCCGATTGAGCCACAGGCGCCGAACCTAACACTTACTTCTTATCCTAAGATTTTAAAAGGAAGGGGTCTGCAGTCGCTAAGTGCCTTCTTGATATGCTTCCCTAAAACTATTTCATTTTCATGCCCACAGCACTAAAATTAACTATTATAATACTGTCTCTTTACATGTACAAATATTTAAATTTAGAAATGATAGCAATTGCTTCAAAGGTGTACAGTGAGGAAGCAGCAACATCAGGGTTGATTCCAGACCTTGGTGAAAGTGAGCACAAATTTTAAGCTTATTTTTAAAACAAACATGGGTGATCACATTTCCAGATGCTCCAGGAAGCTCTTTAGAGAAATGGCATGAAGTACATATGTTATTTGAAAAATGCAGGGTATACCAAGAGTCACCCATAAAGTTGCCATATATAGCGAAAATGGGGATTATGGCTACATGTACCTTCGTTTACAAAATATTCATTATAAAATTTTATAAGGGGGTGGCCAACATATGGAGAATATTTTTTAAGTATTTTGGAAAATTTCATAATAGATATCTGATAAACAAAGGTACATTTAGTGCAATTTTCTGTTTTCCCTATGTGTGGTGACTTTATGGGCAACTCTTGGGATACCCTGGTATTATGGTGGGATAGAATCTATTCACACCCATCCTCATTTCCACCTCTTGTATCCAAGTTCCAGATGTAGAAGATATTCAATGATGTGTAACAAACTTCATCGCGACTTACCAAAAAAACCCTTCTTCCTAATCATTTCTCAATTAGATTTCTAGTCAAGAAGCAGAGGGTGAAGAAGCCACTGAGTTTTATAGTGACCTTGAAGTTAGTGAACTGTATGTCCCCTACATTGTGTAAACGAATAGCATATATTCATTTACTGTTTTCTTTCAGGATTATCCTTGTGTGTTTTCACTCTCCAGAGTTCCTGAGCCATCTATTTGAGTGCTCTTCAAGAACGCTGATGAGATGTTCTCCTCTGTACTCACTATTTAGTATCAACCTCCTGGGACACAGCATATTCCTTTGGTCAAATTCATCACTAAGTGAGGAAGCCTAAGTTGCTTAGGGCAGTGCTCTTAACTTTTAGCATAAAGACTAGGGCTTTTATTTTGATATGTGAAAGATCACTGAGTTTGGTAAATGGGTGCATAATCCTATCACATTGAATGTTTTTTTGCAAATCATCCTCTAAGGGTGATGGTAAAAGCTTCCTGGCTTTCATCCACAACCCTGTCCTCTCATTTACTAAGGAAAAGGAACAGTATACCTGGAGGTTAAGGGTGAGTGTTCAGTGTCACCAAATAAAGTATTGAAGAGATTCCCGTTTTTCAGTAAGCACTTTGCTCAGAGATGAACCTCTCTTAATGCTTCCATGACCCTGGGGTCATCAGAATTTTAGGGCAGCCTTCCTCCTCCAAGAGCTATCACCTCAATGGTCAGTATGCTTTGCCATCTCTACTCTAGCTTTCTCTCCTGGGGTGGTTTCCCTTGGGTTTTATCATTCATTGTCTTCTTTCTGCATCAGAAATTTCCAACACATAGCGCCAAGGAGAGAAAGACCTGAGGGAAGCAGATGAGCTGTTGATGAAAAAATCTGTGGAAGTAGACAGCACCTACATTAGCATAATATCTGTGCCCAACAACTCGGATTCTCAAATCTGTACTGCCAGCAGACAGCCAGTGGAGGACTTGGGGCGGGTAATAATCTAGCCTCAAATTTTCTGTCTGTGAACCTCCTTAATAAATAATACCTGGGGGAAACATGTTTCCATAATAGACACCCCATAAATGTCTCCTGGTTTGGCTAACAGTTTTACAAAGTCTGCTTTACAAACCATCTAGCAATGTGCTGACCCTCGGGGTACTTTTTATATCCCAGCACTGTATTAGGTACTCTCGAATGCAAAAGAAACATGTGAACAATCCCATCCACAAAGAACCTACTAGCAGCCAAAAGAAATGGTGTTTGGCTTGGTTTTTCACTGGAAAAAAAAATACCCCAACTTCAGCCATTAAATAAAAAGAGAGAATTCATTTCAGCTTCGTTTTCTCTCAGCCTGTATATTAATATCTTGATTTCCCTGATAGTATTCAGGCATAAAAGTTATGTTTCCTATTTTTCATTTAGATTAAAGATATTCCACATTGCCTGCTACAGCACTAAGGAGTAAGTAAACGCTCTTCAGCTTTCATTTTAAAAAAATAATAAGCCATGCTGATTTGGATGATTTTCTCTACTGTGGCTTGAGAGAAAAGCAGTATTGAGGCTGTGGCAATATTGTTAACCACACAAATGACATTCTAATTGCTAGGACCTCCTGGCTCAACTGGGATATCACTTCTAAAATCATAGCCCTGTAATTTATTCTCCAATTCCCTGAAGTGCTGGCTTGAGGTCAGCGTCATCATGTGTGAGCGGCATCTCTCTTGCTAAAGCTACAGTAAACTGTCACTTTCTTTTATTTTTTCATTTCTCTTCTACTTCTTTTACTAATCTTTTCTCAAAAAAAAAAATCCAAATCAGGTGTGATCAGATTCTGATGATTTTGTCTTATCCAACTGACCCTCCCTGGAGACAACCAACAATTGGAGGATGAAGTCCCACAGGGTCACAAAAAAAGCCTCTTAGTTGAGGATCAGCCACCCTAAACCCAGATTATGGGGCCCCCCATGGCTGTTGGTGCAATAATTGCCAGGGAATTACAGAATAGTAAATGATTTCAAATTAACTTACCTCTTCTCCATAGATCATATAGAGAAGAAACCTGTAGGCATAGCTTGACTGCCAGGGCACATGGTGGTTTGGGGATCAGACCCATATTGTTGCAAGTTTCTGGCTATGACTTAAGCTTCATTTTTCTTACTTAAAGAAAAAAGTACAATGTTAACTAACATTCTTTAAAAGCTTAAAAAGTAAAGGACTACCAGGAATTGCCCTTTATCTATAGTCTGAATAGTGTCTTCCTCTGGCACAGGGTAGCAGAGTTTTCCTTTTCTTCCTACCTTCTCTGCTAAATAGTCCACAGTGGTTGGATGTTGCATCTGGAGGCTCAAAACAGATCTAAAACTTACCTGGTAAAGACCTCCCAGTCTGGAATGATTATTATAGTGTGTTACCAGAGTGGCACCGAACTGTATATTGTGCTTCCTGTCTTATCAGGAATCTGTATCAGATTAAAATACTTGAACATGACTTTCTCCATGTTACTCATGTGCCCAAAATCTTTCCACAGATTTCTATTTGTTACCTGCACAGTTACTATTTTTCTGCCTGGCTTAGGCTCTCCATGGTTTGGCTTCCTGCCACCTTTCCTGTCCATTAGCAACCTGCTTCCTCTCAGCCACACATCTATACAGCATAGTTTTTTTTTAATCCCTGCCTTTATTTCTATTGCTTCCTTCCTATCTCAGTTTTCACCTCTTCTCTAAGGCCTTTCAAGCCTTTGCTTATTTTCTAAATAAGAGTTCTAAATAAGAATTGGCAAACAAAATTCTGCAAATGGTCAGATAGTAGATATATGAGGTTTAGGGGGAGCTAAACTGCTCAATTATGGGACATTACTCATCTCTGTGGTTGTAGCACAAAAGCAACCATAGACCATATATAAATGAATGGGTGTGCCTGTGTTCCAATAAAACTTTATTTACAAAATGATGCTATACTTAACATCAGTACTCTGATATTATGAATTTTGCTGCCAATTCCATGATACTGTGTTAGTTATTGAGTTAAATGGAGCAGCAGTGACTTTTACACCCAACTTTTAAGCTTTATAAGAGTGAGAACTGTGTCATACAAACCAATTATTACTCATATACCAATCACATAGTACTAAGCATCCAACTTATTATATTTACAAATTTTATTAGTTGAGTAGTTGATTGCTTTCCCTCACTTTCAATTTGCCTTAATTCAATGGCAAATCTGAATCGAGTTTTCTTCCACCTCTGGCATTTAATAGAGCTACATAAAAATGTTTTAAACTTGTAAAGATTTTATTTTCATTAATAGTTTTAATGGTAGTTTTTTACTTAACTTTTTAAAAAATTTCAGTAAAGTACACATAAGGTAATATTTGCCATATCAACCATTTTAAGAGTACAATACAGTAGCATTGAGGTCAATTATATTGTACAGCCCATAACCCACATCTTTCTCTTGAAGTCTTTTAATCTTACAAAATATTGTATCTGCTAATGATAAGTTGCACCTACCTCTCCTCCCAGTTTCTGGAAACCAACATTCTACCACCTGTCTCTATGTTTTTACTACTCAGGAACCTCATATAGGAGCATTCACATAGGATTTGTGTTTTTTGCGATTGCCTTGTTTTACTTAGCATAGTGTCTTCGAAGTTCATCCATGTTACAGAATGTCTAACTTTTCTTTCTCTCTCTCTTTCTCTGTCTCTCTCTCTTTCTTTCTTTCTAGTTTTGGGCTGGGGCTGAGTTTGAACCTGCCACCTCCGGCATATGGGGCTTGTGCTCTACTCCTTTGAGCCACAGGCACCACCCCTTTTCTTTCTTTTTAATGATGAATTACATTCTATAATATGCATACATTGCATTTTGTTGATGTATTCATCTACCAGTAGAAACTTGGAAAGCTCCTACATGTCTTCTATTGTGAATAATGCGCCTATAATTTGGGTATACAAATGGGTACCTCTTTGAGGCTGTTCTTTCAGTTCTTTTGGATATATGCCACAAAATAGAAATGATGGGTCATATAGTAACTCTATTCTTAAATTTTTGAGTAATTAATATTTTTTTCACATGGCTTTATGATTTTATAGTCTTGTCAACAGCATACAAGATTTATAATTTCTCTACATTTTCATCAATATTTATTATTTACTTATTTTTGGTTTTTTTAATTGTAGTTATCCTAATGAAGGTTAAGATATTATCTCATTTTAGTTTGAGTTGCATTTCCCTATGGATGAGAAATACTGAACATCTTTTCATGTGTTTATTGGACATTCATCTGTCTTCCTTGGAGAGGAATTAAGGATGATATAAGTCCTTTGGCCTTTGTTGAATCAAGGAGAGGATTTAAGGATGATATACGTTTTTTGGCCTTTGTTGAATCAAGTTCTTTGGGCTTTGTTGTTATTGTTGAATTTTAGAAGTTTTCAATATATTATGAATATTAAGCTTTTATTAGATATACAAGGTCTAACAATTAAGTTTGCAAAATTGCCACCATGCACTTTATGTGGGCAGAACTGTCAGGGTTCCATAACCTTGGTATATCAGTGTATCAGAGCTGTGTTTGTGTCAGGTAGTGGTGTCTTGCTGAGTGACATTCATTAATGTTGTTGTATGATTTTGTGGGCTATCACAAGAATGCTAGAACTTCAATTAGAGCAACAAACATTAAATTTCTTGTTAAACCTGGCACGAGTGGAAGTGAAATCAGGGACATGTTAGTCCAAGTTTATAGGGATAATACCATGAAAATTATGACAATTTACAAATAGATTACATTTTTTTTTTTTAGGGGAGAGAAGGAATTACTGAAGAAGAGAAGTCAGGGCATCCAGTAAGAGGCAGAACTGATTAAAAACATCGCATAGATTCATCACTTCTTTGTAGAAACCTATTGCTGATGGTGAGAAGCATACCAGACCAAGTAAACATCAATAGAGAAACAAGAAAATCTTAACTAAAAATTGTGCATGAGGAAGGTGTGTACAAAAATGGCCCCCAAAGGGCCAGGCATGGTGGCTCACACCTGTAGTCCTAGCATTCTGAGAGGCTGAGGTGAGATGATTACCTGAGGCTACGAGTTTAGACCAGCCTGAGCAAGAGGGAGAGGTCATCTCTACTAAAAGTAGAAAATTTAGCTAGGCTTGGTGGGGCATGCTTGTAGTCCCAGCTACTCTGGAAGCTTGGAAGCTGAGATAGAAGAATCCCTTGAGCTCAGAAAATTGGAAGTTGCTATGAGCTTGGCTAACACTTCATCACTTTACCCAGTACAATGAAGTGAGACTCTCTCCCAACAGAGCTCATTAATGAACAAATGCAAAGGAAAGTCAAAGTTTGCCAAGACTTTTTTTTTTTTTTTTTTGTGAGACAGATTCTCACTTTGTTGCCCTTGGTAGAGGTAGAGTGCTGTGGCATCATAAGTCAGAGCAACCTCAAACTCTTGGGCTCAAGTGATTCTGTTGCCTCAGCCTCCCAAGGCACCCACCATAACACCTGGCTATTTTTAGAGATGGGGTCTTGCTCTAGCTCAAGCTGGTCCTGAACTCATGAGCTCAGGAGATCCACCCACCTTGGCCTCCCAAAGTGCTGGGATTCTAGGCATGAGCCACCGCACCCAACCTGCTAAGACCTTTTCAAGAAGCAAGATGGTGTTTGGGGTCATGTAATCATTGGTGATGAAATATGGGTGTATTAATATAACATTGTAACAAAGCATCAAAGTGTACAATGGAAGTGATTCAATTCTCCAGGACCAAAAATGGTCCATCAGGCCAAATCAAGAGTCAAAACAGCATCTAACTTTTTTGGATATCAGAACAACTTTTCTGAGGCATGGCCTAGGTGGTCACAGCTTCCCAAGGAGAATATGTTAGAAGTGTCCATACTGATATTCAGCAATGAGGTACGTAAAGCTTTTGCACAATGAGTTCATGAGCTTAATTGTAAGAGCCATTATGATGCACAAATATTTTCTCCCATTTCATAGGTTGCCTTCTTGGTAGTGTTTTTAAGGCACAAAGTTTTTACATTCCAAGAAGTCTAATACTCCAGGTTTTTCTTCTGTTGCCTGTAACTTGAGTGTCATTTCCACCAAATTGTTGCCAAATCCAGTGTTACAAATATTTTGGCCTCTATTTTCTTTCAAGAGTTTTATCGATTACCTCTTACATGTAGGGCTTTAATACATTTCCAGTTCATCTTTATATATGATGTTAGTTAAGGTACCACCTTTTTCTTGTTTTCCTAGCACCATTTGTTAAAAAGACTATATCTTCCCCTGCTGAATGACTTTGGCAACCTTCTTTCAATTAATTTTATTTTACATGGAATAGTTTATTTCTGGACTCTTTATTCTATTCTATTTGTCTATGTATCTGTCTCTATGGCAGTACCACACAATTTTAATAGTGCAGCTTTGTAGTAAGTTTTAAAATCAAAAGTGTGAATTCCCAAATTAGTCCATTTTCAAGATTGTTTTCGCTGTTCAGAGTCCTGTGAAATTCCACATAAATTTCAGAATACAATTTTCTGTTTCTGCAACAAATAACTCCTCTCTGCTCTCAAGAGTCTTAATTTTATCTGTTATCACTTTGCTTATAATGTGTCTCAGAGTATATCTCTTAGTTCATGCTACTTGGAGTTTATTGTACTTAAATATTTATGTTCATGAGCTTCAAACATGGGAAGATTTTAGCTTTTATTTCTTTGAAGAATTTCCTGGATCCTTTCTCTCTCTGTGTTCTCCTTCTGTGATTCCACTTACATGTATGTCAGTGCTCGATGATGCCCCATAGATCACTAAGGCTATAGTCACTTTTCTTCAGTCTTTTATCTTTCTCTTTGTTACTAACACTTAGTAATTTCAAATGTCCTGTCTTAAAGTTCATTAAGTCTGTCTTCCCCTATACACATCTAAATCTCTCTAGTTATATATTAAGTTAGTCAGTTATTGATCTTTTTAATTCTAGAATTCTTGTTTCTTTTAGGTATTCTATCTATTTAGTGACATTCCCATTTTATTCATACTTCTTTTACTTTACTTTCTATATTTCCTTCTTAATTCTTTAAATATCTTAAAGACAGTGATTATGAAGATTTTTTTTCTAGTTCCATCATATGGTTTTTCTTAGGGATAATTTTTGCTTATATGTTTATTTATTTATTTCTTGTGTGGACAATTTTTTTATATTTCCTTTTGTCCTCCAAATCCCCAGTATCTGGAGAACAGTATATCCCTATTTTCCACCATTGCTCCTGCAAGTTGTGTGTAAGTTGTTCCATGAGTGTGCTACAGAGATGATGCACCCTGCCCCCCACAAACAACAATTGCACAAGAAAAATCAAACTTTCCCTCAACCATACACTCAGAGTGCCATTTTGGATAGTCCTTGAGTGATTTGCCCAGTTCAAGGGGTCCAAATCGGTTGTCCCAGTCAGCACTGGTCTAAGGTGGGAGAGTTAAAAAGTCTCTGGCAACTAGATAGGAGGGGTCTGCTGGGAGCTCAGATGCTACTAGAGCTGATAAAAAACTCAGCCCTGGGCACCAAGCAATTAGAGTTTACACTCAGGTGTCAATTCCAGCCTCTGCCCACCCACTGCCTTTGTCTCAGCTATATTCCCCTGAGGGCTAGGTGCTATTATGGTCCCTTTACTCACAGAACTTCCCAAGTCATTCCAACAGTGGCTGTTGCCCGGAACGTCTGGTTGCCCACAGAGACAGGGTGTGCCTATCTGGAATGGCCTCAGGGATGTGAGCCTTTCAGGCTGCTGCGGCTGCCACTCTACAACTCAGGATACCCCACAGCTCCTGTATGACTTCCTTTCAGCTGACCGTCCTCTCCTTGCTCCCGTGCCACAGAGTCAGCACAGACCAGCACCAGCCCTTTCTCCCTCCTGTCCTCTTAAAGAAATTCCCAAGAATCTGGACTCCATGGATGACAAATCTCCAGACCTCAGAGTGAGTGGGGGAGAATCCTGGGGTTTCAGAGTTGCAGGTAGGGAATATATACAGTTTTATATAGTTTTATAGTTTTATGCCTGGCAGGAGGGTGACATGGCATGCCAGCAGAGGTAGGAGGTCCAGTTATTAGGGAATCTCTCCTGTGTTATAGGGTGGGAGGATGTCTGAACTGTGCTCGCTTGTTTGTATGGAGTAAACTGCGAGCCCTTCTTGTGGGGGAGGGGACTCCTGTCCACTTGGTGGTGGATTATGTACCTTTTGATTGTATTTTTGGGGTCGCAGCTTGCCTCATCAAGGTTGAAGTATATTCTTCAATATTCTCTTTTGGCTCAGCTCCAAACCATCAACTCACTTGCTAAATTTCTGTCCTTTGAGTCTCTTTCTGGACAGGGTCCTCTGTAGAAAGCTGGCTGCAGTCTGCCATCTTGCCTCTGCCCCCTCTTTTTTCCTACTTTCTTAACTATAACCCAGACATAAAGTTTACCTGTTGATGATGTGTGCTTGATGTTATAAGCATGGATTTTTGGATAATAATCTCGGGATGTATTACAGAGAAAAGGAATATCTGTCTCCACATACCCCACATGATAGGCAATTATATCTTGGGGTATTTGATTCTGTTTTGGGATTCTTAGCCATCTCTTCATGTCAGGCTGCCCACTGCTACTTCAAATCACTATTCTTTCTGTTATTAGATTATACCATTTTATAGCTCCTTAGCTTTCTGATTAAACACAGACCTCTAATGGGCTTTTTTTTAAATTTTCAATATTTTAAGAAGTAAAAATATTTTTGTTACATAGATATCTAATATAATGTTTTGGTCAGGGTTTTACAGTGTTCATTGTATCCAACAGGTAGGTTTTTATCCCTCCCTTCTTCTTCTCCCCTCTTCTTGATTTCCAATGACATTTACATGAGCTTTGGTTTATGTCTTTTGCCATTTTTTTATTTTTTTCCAGATTTGTTTCTGTTCCTTGTAGATTCTGGACATTATTCCTTCATTGAAGTACAATTTATGAATATTTTCTCCCATTGTGTAGGTTGTTTACTTTGTTGATTATTTTCTTTGTGGTGCAAAAGTCTTTTAATTCAATCAAGTTTCATGCATTTATTTTTCTTGTTGCAATTTTTGCCTTTGGAGTCTTAGTCATAAATTCTTTGCCATGGAAGATGTTTAGAAAAGTTTTTCCTATGTTTTCCTGTAGGATGTTTATGGCTTCATGCCTTAAATCTAAGTCTTTTATCCATCTTGAATTCATTTTGAACATGGAAAGCAATAGGGATTATGTTTCATTCTTCTGCCTGTGGCTATTCAGTTTACCCAGCACCATTTATTGACTAGGAATTCTTTTCCTCAGTGTATATCCATGTCAGCTTTGTCAAAGTTCCGTTGGTTGTAGATAGATAGTTTTGCATCTGCATTCTCTATTCTGTTCCATTGATCTATGTCTCTACTTTTATACTAGTATCATCCTGTTTGCGTTATTATAGGCTTATAGTATAATTTGAAGTCTAGCAATGTGATGTCTCCATATTCATTCTTTATGATTAAAACTGCTTTGACTATTTGAGCTCTTTTTGGTTCCAAATGAAGCATAGAACAATTTTTTTCTAGAACTGTGCAATGTAACATTGGTTTTTCATGGAGATTGCTTTGAATCAGTATGTCACCTTGGGCAATATGAATGTTTTAACAATGTGGATTCTACCAGTCCATGTGCATAAGTCTAATCGGCTTTGATAGACAAATGTTATAACTAAAACAGCTTATTGGCTTCATAAATTTAAATAGGCTATATACTAAAGTTTATTTTATATGTAATACTTATATTCACTGGCATTCTTCCTACATACTTAACCATGCTCTTATAAAGTTCAGAATAAGTACTTTATAGATAATTGATGCACTTCTCTGAAAAGAGAGAAAAAATAAAACTGTTGTTGACCACATTTTTCTTTCTCATGCCCTCTCATTTCCCTATTTATTCATTCTCTGTCCTGGTTTCTTCATATATTATCATTCAAATTATATTATCACTCATCATATGTAAGTTCCCCATACTAGGTAGTGGACAGACATATAGGCATATGGATTTCACATATAATTATTTCTGAAAAAAATAGAGTACAGTATAATGTAGATGAAAGGAAGTTGACCAATGGCTAGACCTTGAGTCTTAGCTTGAATATGATTAAAATAGCCTGTGTGACTTCAAAAAAAGCACTTCACTTCTCTGAGATTTATTTTGTCTGTTTCTAGAATGAAAGTTTAAATCATTTCTAAGATCCCTTCCAACATTAACATTCTAGAATACTATTTTCTGGATATGGGATCTTCTCCTTTATGCGAAATCCTCCAAAACTATCAAATAATAATTAAAATCATGGAATGATGCCTGTTCCAACTTTATGAGAATGATGCACATTCCAGCTTTAATCAGACACACCAGATAACTTTTGAGATTTATCCCCCATATCCCATAAGGCTGAAAGACTTTATGAGAAACAGTATCAGCATGGGGTTTGCTGCCAAATTTCTCTTGCTGCACTAAGCTACTATGCTTATTGGGAAACAGAGTTTTGTCAAATCAAGTATCAGCTGCCAACCTGCTGGCGCACATCTAGAGAAGAGGTGAGCTGACATGGATCAGATAAGTGCCTGAATAAAACCTGCCCAAGCTACAGACCTTTGGAAATAGAGGAGAAAATTCTGCCTACCTCTTATTCCCTTTGTGGAAATCTTGCCTTGCTCCATTGTGATTTCATGGGTAACCTGGGGCCAGACAAAGAAATATTGAAATACCACAGGGAAAACTGATCATCCCACACAATGAATTTGATTAAAACTGAGGCACATGTCTGGAGCTCTCCCTCTGAGAGCTAGACCTCCAGGGATCTTGGACAAGAAAGAAACAGCAGACCTGCAATAGACATACTTCCTTCAGCTCAAAGTGGTTATTGCTCAAGATGAGGCTAGGAGGTGGAATTTTCTTGAAAGCAAGAGGTTAGAAAACCTAAGATACAGGCTTCTAAAATGCCAGCATTTTGTGCTTCTCATTTATGCAAATTTACGGCAGTGCTAGAAGAGATTTGGAGACAGACTAGGTAGAAATTGACTCTAAGATTTGGGAGTAATAAATTCTACAAGTCACTAAGTTCTTTGGTTCAGTCTCTTCATCTAAAAATGTTGATAGTGTTTTTTCATTCCATTGGCTTGGAGAAAATTGAAGATAATGCCTGCAGAATTCTGAACTCCAGAATGTTCAAGACATGGTTGTTCTGACATCTATCCATGTAGGCATGAATTTTTTGCTCCATTCAGTGTATTTATTTCACAAACAGAGATAAAAATAAAAGATACCTCATAGAGGTTGGGTGAAAATTAGACTTTATAAAAAGTTCTTAGACCAATGCCTGGCACCTTGTATAATTTCCGTAATGTAACCCAGTATTATCATTACTGATACTACCACAGCAGTCATCATCTCTGTAAGAGATGGTAGAGTCTAGAAGTCCAGCCTAGGATGATGAGTTTTGACTTAGGCACGGCAGTGGAGTTTATGGTTGACAGTTAGTCTTGGCCCTCTGGTTTCTCATCTCCAGAAGAGAATGACCTGAGTATTTCCCAAGGTAGCAGAGCAAGGGAACAAGTACATGGCCTCTAAATCCACATGTTCTTAGTTAATATTCTGACTATAACATGAATTACATGTTTTCCTTGAGGCAAATTTATCAATTCCTTTGTGACTCAGTTTTTTCATCAATAAAATGGTGGATTCTGTTCATATATATATCACAGAGTTGTTATGAGAGTTAAATTGTTTGTTAAAATGTTTTTAGCTGATTCAGATTTCAGGCATCTTGCTCTGATGGCCTTAAGTCATGAAAAACATTGGTCCTCTGACAGATAATCAGATGTGTGGTGCACACCTACTGCAACGAGAGTTAGTTCCCTTTCTGTGTACTCTTTTGCATCTATGTAATGTGTGTGGGCCTTGCCCTTATGCTGGTCTGGCTTTCCTTTTTATCTAATTATTAGCCTCACCTGGGCAGTATGAATTCTTATTAATGTACTGTAGAAATATGAGGCAAGAGTAAAAAAAGGAACTCCATTGTTCTTCCTTAACAGCAAAACATATTTTTGCTAGAAGCTTCTGAATAAGCTCTCCTTTTTCTTATTGGTTCCAATTAGCATATTCCTTTTGCATCCTTAAAATATTTGTGGGCAAGAGTAAAAAGGGAGTAGTATTACAACTGGTTTAGGTTGATCACTGTGGCTGGGAGTCTACATTCATGTTCACAACAAATTAGGGCCTACTCAGGACTAGGCCTAGAGAATCTAAATGTGTGATGAGTGTTAAACATCATTATTATTTTTAAATAAATATATTTGTGGTTGAAATTAAAGCCATAGTATATGACAATATCATATATCATAGGGTTTGGGGTACAGAAAGTGGTTTAAAAACTGGAAGTTCCTACAGTGTATTTATTTCTCACACCTAACCAATGTACCCACCCTCTCTACCTAGGCCAGCATCCTCACTGTGCATTTTCCCAGCTTCTCCTTGCACCCAGTGTGCCTTTTATCCCCCAAACACTAAGCTTTCTCCATTGCACAGACTTTATCACTCATCTTCAAAAGAATTAGTATGATGCTTGTTTCTGTCCTTAGGAAATGAAGAATACTTTTCCTTTCTCCAAATATTGTTAGCTTATTTCTGTAATATATACACTTTTCAAATGATGTCACCAAATTAATTATCTAAATTAATAATTTAAGCTTTCCAAAAAATAATAAAATAATTGAGGGCAAATATAGTTTTTATGCATCTTCTTTGCTTTCTAAAGTGTGTGACTCAACGCAGGGCAGCTGATGAAGAATAGTTAGCTGATTGCTCTAAAGGCCCCTAGTGGACTCCAGAAAGGGGTGCCTTTTTTGCCTTTCATCATGTATTAAAGAATGCAATGGAAGCAACATAAGGACAAATATACCACAAGGAGGTATTTCCCCTGAGTGGATTTATTGTTCCTGACAAAGATTTCCTTGGTGTTTCCAACTCTTCATCAAGAGAAAATTTTGCCCCTAAAAAAAATGTAACAGGAAAAGTTACATTTAGGGAGTAATCAGGATGATACTGGAAATGAACAATCATGTTCTCTTAGATTCTCCATCCATATCAGTATCTGCAGTCTTCTGAAAAGTAGTCATCTCTCAGAATCAAGCTCATAAATTCCAGTGGCTCTGAGGAGAACCCAGCACCTAATAAGACAAATATTCCACTTTTCAGCAGTTGCACCCTGGACTTGATTAAATAAGGTTGCAGATAAATTTCAGCGGAACAATATAAAACATATTTTTAGGTGAAGGGTAATGATTATTAACTTAAAAAAAAAGTTTTCTAGGGCAGCGCCTGTGGCTCAAAGGAGTAGGGTGCTGACCCCATATGCTGGAAGTGATGGGTTCAAGCCCAGCTCTGCCCAAAAACTGCACAAAAAAAAAAATTTTTTTTTCTAGTATTTGTTCATTCATCTCTGTAATTTACAGTATTTCTGATTATGTGAAAGACATTTACTGATGATAATGAATTACATAATAAAAAAGCCTATCAACATTTTTTTATATATCAAAATTATGAATAGTGAATATTCATAGGGTGAAGAGAAGGAATATCTTGTAAAATAGTAAAACACTTATCTTCCATGAAGAAAAAAATACATAATATATAAAATCGGTAAACTTAGAGAAACTTTAAGGTGAATGTTAAGAAATATTGAGGAAATTACTAGAAGAAGCTATTAAAAGTTGAAACTAGAGTCCTCTGGGAATCTAGAGTGGGAGTTGGAAAGGCACAAAAGGGGAAAATCTATTTTTAGTTATGTTTTATAGTACCACTGGAGGGTTTTTTTTTTTTTAAACTAACCTCATGTATTACTACAAAAAACGTTTTTTTTTTAAAGTGAATTGGACCTGGAATTGATCCTGAAGCACCAAATATTCAGAAGTCAGGCAATAAGTGAGGACTCAGTAAAATAGAAGCTAGTACTGCTAGCTAGTGGAGTAAGAAAATGCCCAGAGATTATGGTATTATCCAGGTGAAGAAAAATAAAATGTTTCAAGAATAAATGTGTGATTAACTGTGTAAAAGGACACTAAATTTTTAAATAGACTAAACTATGGGACTTAGATTTGGCAAAACAGAATGCATTATTGACTTTGACTAGCTTACTCTGAATGAAGTAAAAGATTGAATTCAATGGGAATAGATTCAAGATGGTATAAAAAGCAATGAATTTGGTACAATTATAAAAAAAAAAAAGCTGGAAATCATTATTTAAAGGGGAGCAGAAAAATAAGGCAATACCTAAATTACACCAAAGACTCAAAGAATCCACCCTCTTAAGCAGTCAGTGAATTTGACTTAAATTGCACCTAGATAAGAGCTTTGGTCTTCTGACAGTTGACAAAGTTCCTGAGAACATTTCTATAATTTCTCTATGAAATTAGAAGCAAAATTATAAAATAAGAATAGATAGTAAATTAGAAAGATGAGGATTAGAAAATGAAGTGCTACATAAGATGTGATCAAATTTGGAGTATGTTCCATGGCCTGATTAGAAGAATGTGTATTCAGTTTTGTTAGGATGAAATATGATTGTATATCTGGAAAACACCAGAAATTCTACTACAAAACTCTTAGAAGTGATCAAGGAATACAGTAGTGTCTCAGGTTACAAAATCAACACTCATAAATCTGTGGCCTTTATACATACCAACAATAATTATGCTGAAAAAATAGTCAAGGACCCTATTCCATTTACAGTAGTGCCAAAGAAGATTAAATATTTGGGAGTTTACCTAAGAAAGGATGTAAAAGCTCTCTATAAACAGAACTATGAAACGCTAAGAAAAGAAATAGCTGAAGATGTTAACAAATGGAAAAATATACCATGCTCATGGCTGGGAATAATCAACATTGTCAAAATGTCCATACTACCCAAAACAATATACAATTTTAATGCAATCCTTATTAAAGCTCCACTGTCTTACTGTAAAGAGCTCTAAAAAAATAATACTTCATTTTATATGGAACCAGAAAAAACCTCAAATAGCCAAGACATTACTCAGAAATAAAAACAAAGCAGGAGGAATTACACTACTAGACTTCAGACTATATTATAAGTTGATAGTGACTAAAACAGCATGGTACTGGCCCCCAAACAGAGAGGTAGGTGTATGGAACAAGATAACCAAGAGATGAACCCAGCTACTTATAGTTATTTGATCTTTTGACAAGTCAAATAAAAACATTCAGTGGGGAAAGAGTCCCTATTTAGCAAATGGTCCTGGGATGAACTGCCTGCCAACCTGTAGAAGACTGAAACTGGACCCACACCTTTCACCATTAACTAAAATACACTATCACCATACTAAATATTTAAACTTAAGGGGAAGATGGCCTACTGGCAGCAACCCTCTGCAAAGGCTCCTGAGCAGAGGAAGAAAAACTGGATGGAATCAGACTCTATGAAGCCAAAGATGGGGAGCTGAGCCAAGAAAGTTCATCAAGCTGTAACTCCAAGGAAGCGCATTCAAGAAAACAAAGTACAGGTACGAAACCTATTGACTAGAGGATGGGAGACCCCTTCCCCAAGCAGGACGCCTGCCGCAGGTTATCTGCAAATGAGCAGGGAACAAAAGACTTCTCATTTTACCTTGCTGGAGCGAGCCACTAAATTCTGGTCTCTTTCTCAAGGGCAGTCCTACTTATAAACCTAGACACCACCCCGCCAAGCATAAAATTGAACATATATTTTCCCCCACAAGTCCAAACTCCCAATTCACCTTTTTCTCCTCATATGGTGGTCTGAAGTTCTGCCCCCTGCAGAGCATAGAGTGTTTCGTCTTGTCCTGAGAGATCTGGGCATAGTGTGGACTGCCAACCATCAGGACAGAATCTGTGACTAATGGAGAAGAAAGAGGGTGTAGGAAGAAAGGGACGCTTGGTGAGAGTAGGAACAGTCCCTGGTTATGACTATGCCCGGCCAGTGGTAGTGTTGACATTCACTTTGGGCTGTGTCTGGTGGACAGTGTGCAGAACCTCCAGCTCTGACAGCATCCACAGCAGGAGAGTGATTGCCTCGTGTGGACTGAGTTCAGCAGACAGGGCTGGTCCATAGCCCCTTCTGCGCCTCTGAGCAGAGAATTGATAGGCGTGGACTGTGACCTGAGAGCAAATGCATGGTCCCCTGATTCCAATAGAACTCTCAAGCAATGGCTTACTGGGTATGAACCAAAACCTGGTCTACTGCCTCCAGCGGGGCTTGTGAGCAGAGGCTTACCAAGTAAGGACTGAGACCTGTGGGTGGAGTGCGGTACCCTGACACTAACAGAGCCTGTGAGCAGAGGCTTGCCAGGCAGTGGACTGAGACTGGCAGGTGGGGACATGGTCCCCTGACTCCAACTGGTTTAGCAAATAAAGGCTAGCTGAGTGTGAACTGAGACCAGTGGATGGGGAGTTCCCCCTGGCTACAGCTCTGGGCCTGTGAGCAGAGAAGTGGACAACAGTGTGGACTGAGTCTGGCAGGTGGGATTGTGACTCCCTGGCTCCAATTGTGCTGTTGGAGACCCTTGAATCCCTCTCTGTTGGGCAGGGTTTGCACTGACTGTGACAATTTGGTTGGAACCTGTGTTGGGCTGTTCACTCAAGGACATTCTGAGGTTGACCTTTCAAGTTCTATAGTAGAAAAGAACTGAGGGGTTGGGACTGGGTGCCACAGCTGTTTGTATCTAATAGTCAAGATTTAAATTTAATAGTGTGATTTCTTAGGATAGGGTAGATGTTGGCCGATATCAAAATAGAGCTAGCTTGCACTATCTCACCAAGTAGGATTCTTGTGTGGATTCAAGTGTGGTTTCTTAGGATAGGGTAGAGGTTGGCTGATATCAAAATAGAACTAGCTTGCACTATCTCACCAAGTAGGTGCTCAGAGTCTCCAGCCAAAACTTTGAAAAGATCCTTTGTATTGTTGGAGATAAGCCACAATTACAAAGCCTAGAGCTTTGGTAAGGGGCTATCTCTACTACCTGGGAACCTGAATTTAATCTCACCCTACCAGTTTTAATAACCAAACGGTGGAAAATAAACATGGTGCGAACCCAACTGAAGAATTCTGGCAATAGAAATAACCAGAATAAATCAACCCCACAAGAAATAACAAAGGAGATACAACTGAAGATGCCATGCATAGACAAATGGCAGCAATGTCAGAAATCGAATTCAACATATGGATGGCAAATAAGATAAATAGAATGGAAGAAAAAATAGAAACTGAATTTCAAAGATCATCTCAAGAAATTAATGAATTCAGGGGGAGGAGCAAGATGGTCCACACATACCAGCTTCTGACAGAAGCTCCCCTCCAGAGGGAAGGATAAAGTCCAGAAAATTCCCAACAAAGTTGAAGACTAGGAACCCAGCTGAGAGAGAAGAGTGATATCTGTAGGACAACTCTGCTTAGGCAAGTTGCAACTCCTAGAAAGCAATCTGTAAGTACATAATACTTCCCAAAGGAAGGGTGTCCATCCCCTCCCCCAAGAAAGTTGTGTTTTTTTCTCTTTGTCTGCTCCTATAAGTTTCCTACAGGCAAGCACTGACCTGAGTACTTATTGTCTCACCCCACGTGTGAGAGCTCCAGAAAGAGGGGTCTACTCCCCTAGAGGGACCCTGCTGAGACTCCAAACACTCTATAGCCAGGCAGAAAAAGCGAACTAACATTTCACTGACATTTTGAATTCCCAGTCCACCCTTCCCCCCTTGCCTGCAGAGACAGTGAGAAGAGGCCCAAGAACAGTGTTCCCCCAACCCCTGCGGGACCAAGCACCTTGTCCTGGCCCTGCAGCCAGAGAACTGCTTGAACTGCATGTTCCCCGCATGGCTGCCACTCTGCTGCTACCCCCGGGCACCCCAGCAGGGCGCATTGAGGACTGTTTCACTAGAGTGACCAGATGTCCCGATTTTGGCAGGACAGTCACGCTTTTAAACAATTTGTCCCACGTTCCGCAGCATTTTAAAAAAGTCCCGATTTTTGGAAAGAATGCACGAATGGGCTGGAGAACAAGAAGAGAATATACGGTTTTCGGCCACCATATGGCTATTTCACCAGAATATGAGTTTTATATTATTTTTGTTAATTTTATAACGTTAAACTATAATAAATAATTGCTGAGAAGTGATTATCTAGAACCGCTTATCAAAGTTTGCCTTGTTGTCAGGCCCTGCTCGGAGCCCCCGCTCCGCCCCCACTCCACCCCCCAGCCATGTTGTCCAACCTTACAGATGTTAAAATCTGGTCACCCTACACCCACGCATCCCCCACTGTCTACTAACACTTGACTGCTACCCAGGGCACCCGAGCAGGGCGTGCCAAGGACTGTTCTACCTGCATGGCTGCCACTACTTGGCAGCTGCCCCAGGGCACCTGAGCAGGATGCGCCCAGGACTGTTTGACCCATGTGTCCCCCGTGAAGTTGCCACCACTCAGCCACCGCCCCTGGCACTGGAGTGCCGAGGACTGTTCGACCCACATGGCTGCTGCTGCCCCCCACCACACTCCCAAGCAGGACCTGCCAAGGACTGTTTGACCCATGCATCCCCCATGCACCTGCCGCCGCTCTGCCACCACCTGAGCAGGGAACTCCAGGACTATTTTACCTGTGTGTCACTTGTGCAGCTGCGGCTGCTCAGCCATCACCCCTGTGTAAACGAGCCAGGTGCACCAAGGACTATTCGACCTGCTTGGCCACCGCCGCCTGGGCACCTGAGTGGGGCACCCAAGGACTGTTTGACCTGCATGTCACCTGCATGACTGCCACCACTCAAAGCCACCCCTGGGTACCTGAGCCATGCACCCCAAGGACTAGTGCATTGCCCTAGGCTGTCACAGCTTGCCTGCCGCCACTTGGATACCCGAGTGGGGTGCCCCAGGACTATTTGACCTGCGCATCCACTGTGCAGCTGCCACGGCTTCACCGCCACCCCCGGGCACCTGAATGGGGCATGCTAAGGACTGTTTGACCTGCACGTCCCCTGCGCTATTGCTGCCACTTGGCCACCGCCCCTAGCACCTGAGCAAGGTGTCCTAGGACTGATTGCCATACACATTCCTGGCACCCCAGACCCAGCAGCCCGAGAACTATGAGAGGACAGTCAGTTGAGAGGGAACCACACATGCGTGGTGGTACCCAGAGGTGAAGAGCAACAGCCACAGTAGCTAGAACAATAAGGCTCAAAGACTCACACCCTTGAGGCTTTTCTGGACAGACATACCCTATCTCTCCTGGCAACCAGAGGAAGCCAGCATCTTCTCCAGTGGCAGCCACACAGTGAATGATTTTGGGACGGTCTCCAAATGATGCAAATTCACCATGGGGCTGTCTCAAGAATTCAATAAATTCAAAGATAAAATGAACAAAGATTTTGAAACATTGAGGCAAGAGTTTGCAGTCCTCAAAGATCTGAAAAATATGGTAGAATCCCTCAGTAACAGAATAGAACAGGCAGAAGAAAGAATCTCAGACACTGAAGACAAAGCTTTTGAATGAGCCCAAGAGCTCAAAGATGAAAAGAAATGGAGA
>CAUYQV010177862.1:0-29317 GCA_963574575.1 Galagoides demidoff
ACAGGTCCCCAGCCAGTTTGTCCAGCACCATTTATTAAATAGGGAATCTTTTCCCCATTCAATGTTTTAATTGGTTTATCAAAGATAAGGTAACGGTAGGTAGCTGGATTGATCTGTTGGCTTTCTATTCTGTTCCATACATCCACCTCTCTGTCTTTGTGCCAATACCATGCTGTTTTAAGCACTATTGATTTATAGTATAGTCGGAGGTCTGGTAGGGTGATTCCTCCTGCTTTGTTTTTATTCCTGAGTAATGTCTTACCTATTCAAGGTCTTTTCTGATTCCATATAAAGCAAAGTATTATTTTCTCAAGATCTTAGGTGTAGCAATTTTGGCAATAACTGTGAAGGAACAACATGAAGGAGAGAGTGAAGAGAAAAAGGACAGAAAACAGATGAGTCTGTAATATGAATCTGGGGACAAGCCTGCAGAGGGTTTGTATCCGCAGACAGACAGGGTTGCAGATCACCAGTGCGAATCTGTTTTTATACACTGCAAAACTTAGAACAGCAGGTCAAACAAAGATTCTGGTTTAATTTATATAGTCATTTTTGTAAGGAGGATGAAGAAAATGAAATATATAACCACAATTAGTTATTTGTTTAGGTGTCTTTTGAGATTAAAAAAATGTACAAAAATGTGACGATCTTATAGCTTGCGGGAACAGGAAATGATATTTATATAAATGGTAGAATGGAACTGACATAGTGACTTGGTTCTAACAGCCTAGGTTAATCTGGAGAAGTCACTCATTATCAGTTCTGTCCTATAATATAAGCTACAAATGTAACTTTATTCTAGGACCCACATTTCAAAAGTTAAAAGAAACTCACAAATTTAGTTTTAATAATCTATTTTATTTAACGTAACATCTAAAATATTATCATTTCAATATTTAACCAATAAAATATTGATGAATGAGATCTTTAACACTGTTTTTCATACTAAATCTTCAAACTCTGGTGTGTATTTTATAATCACATCACATATCCAATTAGCTACATTTCAAGCGCTCAATAGCACATGTTCTTAGCACACTGGACAGTGAAGTTTTACATTCTTTCTAGGTGTCTGTGTCGCTATAGACTATACTGGCATTTGTCCCTCTATAATTATTTCATGTCATTGTAGTGGGAAAAGCCAGCGGAATGGGTGTTGAACTTCCTTTGAGAAAAGACTTCTGATTTCTATCATCATAGTTATTTTAAAACATAAATACAAAATACAGAGATAATGTGGTAATGAAAATGAAGATTGTACATATAGCTTTATCTGATTCAAAAACAAAATTATGTTGCTTAGACAGACATAGCTTTAATTATCTCATGTATATACTTTACCTACGACATAGCAGATGCATTTGTATATATGTTAGCCTCAAATTCAGATTCAGATTTCACTGGTGTAAGTGTTAGGTAATTGCCCCAGAAAAGCCCCTTCCCCAGAAAGCCCCTTCCTGCTTTCAAAAGACCAAGACTAGTTGTCTCACTCTTCAAGTTACAGCTAGTTTCCAAGCACAAGGAGTTGCCTGCCAGACATCTCCTTATCTCCCAGTCCCAAAACCTGCCTCATCTCCCTGTCCCCATTACCCACTGAAAATTTCAAACTTATGGCCCACCCCTAATAGCTCTTTCTGCCAGAGCAGTAACCCCTTATTGACTCTTCTACCATCCTGTCATCATTCTGAGACTTCCCCTAACTGACTACATAAGGGTGCGCTTTTCTTTTGGTCCCTCCTCCTCTTTTGTCTCTCCTCTTCTCCTCTTTTGTCTCTCCTCTTCTCCTCTTTTGTCTTTCCTCTTCTCCTCTTTTCTCTCTCATCTTCTCTTTCCTCTTCTCTCTCCTCCTTGGTGCTGCTCTGCAGCATCCCTCCCTCACCAATAAAGACCTTTCATACAAGCCATGGTGGTCTGTGAGATCTCTGCCGGTTGAGTGCCACCCTTTTAGTAAGAGTCTGAATTTGTAGGTGAGATAGAAGAGATATGAAAAATGGATAAGACGTGCTTCCTACTCTCAAGGAATTTACACTCTAGTTGGGAGAAATAGCTGAGCTCCAAACGCATAAGCTCCAATGTGCTGGAAGATACGTCTTGAATTACCTTTTGCGTGCTGGATTTCTGTGATGTTAAACACAGCATGGAGTGAACAGGACGTTGTCAGACAGGCATGATGCAGGGTGTCCGTAAAGTTTGTGTGCAGTTTAAACTAGTTGAACTGCACTAGTATGAACTTAAAGGCCACCTTCATATTCTTTTGAGAGGGCAGAATTTTTCATTGTAATGAGTTCATAAAATAAGATGACCTGCAATGTTCAAAGCAACCCATGGTACTACTAAAACAGCTCTTGCTGGTATCATCTTCATCTACATAATAATTTTTTTTTTCTTGAGATGGAGTCTCCATCTGTTGCCCTGGATAGAGTGCAGTGGCAGGAACCTGACCCACAGCAAACTCAAACTCCTGGGCTCAAGTGATCCTCCTACCTCAGTCTCCCAAGCAGCTGGGATGACAGCAGCATGTCATATTCACCGTGCCTGCTGAATTTTTTCTATTTTTGGAAGAGGCAGAGTCTCACTTTTGCTCAGGCTGGTCTTCAACTCCTGAGCTCAAGTGATCCTCCCACCTCAGTCTTCTAGAATGTTAGATTTACAGGCCTGGTCCCTGCATGTGGCCAGTGATTCTTAACAAAGAATATGGGTTTGCTCTTGGAATGGCACAACTGCAAAAATACAGGCTGATTAAGGCTGTAGAACAAAGCCAAAATTACTACTAGGAACCCTAGAAACCAACAAAGTCAAGCTGTGTTCTACATAAACATGTCCTAAATTGAAGGTTTCCTTCAAATGCATTCCCAAGTCAAGGCAGGAGGCCCCTCGGCTGCTGAAGCCACATTCTCAGACATTGCCAACAGGCAGCCACACGGCTGTTGTCTTTGACACCCAACCTCGTTACTGCCAGATGTGTGGATTCACGGTCTTCTGCAGGTGTCTAAAAACCCCCTGATTAAAATAAAAAGGAAAAGAAACCCCCCTGTTACCTTGTTTCAATTTAATACCAAGTTAAGAAATCTTGTTTGTGACTAAAATCCTGTTTTCTAAGCTGAACATTCCAACAAATTGGAGTATAAGAAACGAAAGAGAGAAATGCAGGTATAAAATATCAAAGATTAAAAAGCCCATTTTGTTTCGGTCCTTTTGAATTACTTTTTCTCATTAGCCTTTAATTTTATCTCCTTCTCTAAAATTGCTTGATATCTGATGGTTCTGAGAAGAAAATAGAAAAGGTGCTTGGCGTCTTATCAGAGCCAAATCATGGAGCGGATTCACATCCTACCGTGATGTTGGCTTAGAGATGTGCGCGTGTCCCATCAAGCTCATGCAACTTTCCCTCTGACTTCAACTACAGGTAATCAATTCCATGGCAGTAGGAAGGGACTTACCTATTTTTTGGAAAGGGTTAGAACAAACAAATGTTTGGACAACCACAGCTGTATTAATATACATGAGAAAGCCACAGCGAGTGTTATTCTACAGAAATGAATGAATGAATAAATAAATAGACTCCAAGCACTTTATTCTTCTCACATAATTTCTTCCCAGTGACATTATTGAACAGGCTGTTGAAAACAAACATCGTTAAATGAGAAAAGAGGAGCAGCCGCCTTTCTTATTCCCCGCTGCAACATTTTCCAATGACGAATGCTCCCTAAATGGATTTAGCTTTTTGAAAAGAAGTCAGAGAGAAATCTGATGTGGCCCCCTGACCCTGGGTAAGCACATGTATCTTCACCTGTCACACAACACACTGGCACTTGCTTACTTTTCAGCAAAGACTATTGATTTTGCTTATTGGCTGCAGGCGAGTCCATAAAGAACAAATTACAAAGTCAGAGGTCCACAGTTAGCAATTGCTTGCATGATAACTGGGGCTCAGTCCACCCCCACCCTTCACCATTAACATCCTCACAACCCCAGCAGAGGAGAAAGCTGGTGAGAAAACTAGGATGTATTTTCAACTGCGGTAAAGTCAGTGTTGTATACAAAGGTTTCTGTACAGGACGAAACTACAGGAAATGGGCTACAAATGCGGGGGCCTGTGTGTGTGTTTGTGATGTGTGTGTGTAATAAAGGGACAGCAGAAAACTTAGAGAAGAAGGCATACCATTCTGCATATAGAGAAAGGAACACAGAAAGGGCATCACATGTTGCTGTGAAATTGTCTTTCCTCGAGGATTAAAATGAAATCACGTAGACTGATCTAGGTATGATTTTGGCTGAAGGCAGTCTGTGGACTGGGAAGTTTCTCAGGATAACTTCCAGTCCTAAGAATGTACGATTTTCATATAAGAGATTCAAGGTGGCAGAACATGTTTCCTCTGCAATGGAATAGAGCCTGTAGGTCAAACTTTTCAGCAAATTATCCAAAATAAGATGGAAAGCAAGGTGACTTTTTCATCAGCCCTTTACTCCCAACACCTTAAATAGTTTGATCAACCATATCAAGCACGTGATGAACCGAATTCATTGTATACATTCCTCAAAACATTTTCCCATTAGGACTGTAGTCCAAGATTTGCTGATCATTATGGTCAATACTCTAAAAATCTGGGAGAAATTAGTGGGCAGTGTTTATAATTTTTGGACCTCAGATTGTAGTCTAATCCCAATTCTAAGCACCGAAGACACTCACCATTAATGTGAAGAGACGCAGGACTCAAAAAATCCATGTTAGAAAATTCGTATGTGATGTACACAAATGAATTCCCTAGTATTTTTAATTCTTCGAAGAGTCATTTACTGGAGGTACAGAATTATTGATGGATGTTGAGATGGAGAGTGCTTCACTCAGAGCTCGATTAGGGACATAAACATTTGAGAAATGTGTAGTGTACCCCAAAGTTATCACGGGGTCATGTGGGCCATGGAGATAACCACCAGTGAGGACTCCCACAGAGACCTGAGGTTCAGGCGTGTGCTTCATCCCCATCTCATAGCATAAAAATGAAGATTCAGTTTGACTTTTGCACTTATTTGCTGACAGTCATTTACTATATTTGAGGGGATGCCGTGCTAAGGGGACTGATGCACATGCCTTAAATAGCTGCATGGAAAGAAAAACTAAATATACCTTCCCACAAGGCACGGCTCTGATGAATATTATTATGCATTACCATCACTTTGACGGAACTGCTGAGCTAGATTGCAGTTTTAAATGAAAACTAAAATCCTGGTCACTTTATTCCAGATGACACCATAGAGATTCCCAGGTAAACTCACCCCAGGGAGGGTTTTCAAGAAATGTTTGCCTATGCAAATTACCTGCTAAAATAGATTTGGATGCCAGAGCTTGCAGGAGGGTTATGTGAGTTTGGAATGAAAATGACAAGTCCAGCTTGGGGCTCAGGGTCTGAAACACAGTTGAGGGTTATTGGCTGCCCTCCTAGGTCCTATAACATACGGAATGTCGAGCAAGGAAAAGTCTGAGACTAAAGCCAAACCTTCTGCATTCCCCGGATGCTGTCTCTAACCTCCCTTCTGCCCCCCCCCGGACACCACAGCCCTCAAACACATGGACTTTTTGCACTGTCAGGTGAATGGAATAAGTTTGTCATCAACTTCAGCTAGTAGTAGCTGTGAACTGGTTTGGGGATTGAGAGAGGAGTTGGGACGTTTATGATCTTCTGCAATGATTGCTATTGCTAATTCTGCTGTGAAATATGTAGAGCATCTGGAGAGGGAATTCGATAAAGTGTGGCCAAAATAGCACTCACTTTATGCCCTAGCTTCTGGCAACCATTTAAGACAGCACTGAGACAGATCATATGACCTCAGCCCTTGCAAGACCTCATCACTTTTCATGGGAGAACTGAAAAGTGCTGATCCTGGAGCGTTTATGCTGATGGAACACAGATAAAAATCTGCAGGTGTAACTTTTTAAAAATTTAGTACATGAAGCATAAAAAAAATCAGTACCACTATACATCATCTAGACCCAACGCAACACCATCTTGTAGATATAAAAACAGCATCGGACTCTTTCAGTGCACAGGAATGCATACACAGAGCTATGGCATAACAGAAAAGATTAAAATGCCCTTTTTGTAATTTGTAGAGGGCATCAGGGATGATATTCACATATGATAGCCTTAAGAGGTCATGTCTTTTTAAAGTTAAGACATCAACCATTACCGACACTTGATTTCATCACCTTGTTTTTCATCTAATGAGAGTATGTTCTGTGGCATGCATGAGGAAATAAGAAAGGAGAGGATAAAGAACAGCATAAATAGGATGGGTGGCTCTGTAGGACCCAGGGGTGGAAACAGCGAGGTGGAAGATGAGTGGAGAAGAGAGAAAAATATAAAGCCCTAGCAGACAAATGAGCTTCTGGAGGGTCACTGAAGTTAAGTCCCAATTTCCTCCCCTATACAGTGAATTGCACTAAGTTATGACTCAAGTTCAAAACCCAGTCCTAAGAACTCAATCAAGAAAATGAGGGTTGGCCAAAGGAAAAGAAGACATTTTATAAAAAAAGACACCCACATCTGAATGTTTGTCACAGCACAATTCACAATTGCAAAGACATGGAACCAACCCAAGGAAAACCCAGTATATACAGAGGGTGCCAAAACATGTGTACACAGTTTAAGAAAGGAAAAAATTGTATTCAATTTGTAATACTCAAGTGATGTTTGTCAGGGTCCTGCCCCAAGAGCAGCTTCTGCTGTGGAAATTGGTGGTGATCAACTGAAGAAATATAAAGTTAGGTGTGATGGTAAAGAAAGACAAGAGACAGAGTAGAATTAAAAGTGGGAGCTCAGGGGTCCATGGTCCATCATGGGATTCTGGCAATGGCACCAAGTGTTTGCTCCATTCTGCCTTTATTGGAGTCTATTTGCCCAGAGGGTAAGATGAGGAGGGAGCAAAGACATTAGCAATTTCTCTGATGGATCATATCAGCTCCTATTATTATTATTATTAACCTTAAGGGTGGCCTTCAGAAATCAGAAATCTGAACCTTATATTAGGAGAGCCTCCTGCTTGAGGTCACACACACAGATTTCTAGGGAGGTGTTAAGCTCCACTAGTTCTCTGTGAAGTAAAACACCACTGGCATTAATATCCTCTGAGGGATCCATGGGAGGGAGGCATTTTCCTCCCACCACTACCACAGAGGATTTTCCTCTGTAATAAGGGATATAAGCTCTTCTGCCCATATCTCAGAGCTTGAGCTACTCCCTTGGTCTCTGCCCAAGGCAAATGCAAATCTCCACAACGGGTATCTGCTTTGCCTGTTTAATGGGCAGGAAATGTCCTAGAAGATATGTTTTCTAGGACTTGCCATAGTTTTTTCTATGTCTATTACACTTCTCAGAGTGCTCACAGAACCAGCAGGGTGTTTGTAAGCTATACCCCCAACAGGCTAGAATTTCTGAAAAGGCAAGAAGCTTGCTAGCAATGGCTAGCTTAAACATAAACTAGCTGACTTTCTTTGTTCTGACTCACTCAGCTTACTTTTTAGTTTTCCTCTTTTTCTGGGGATGCTTTCCTTTGCCAAGAATGGGGTCTTCGGTCCTCATTCTCCTGCAATGATGAGAGGTGCTCACAGTGACTTGTATTCATCTTTTGTTGTCAGTATAGATTGAGCATTACAGTTTTAATACAGTCGTTTCCTTTCTTAAAACATGTACATTTTTTGCACCTCTGTATACACACTCAGTCCCTCTCACACATGCATGACCCATGGAATACTACACAGCAATAAAAGGAAATGAAATAATGTCTTTTGCAGCAATGTAGATGAGACTAGAGACCACTATCTTAAGCAAAGTATCTCAGGAATAGAAAAACAAACACTGTACTATCTAATAATTGTGTGCTAATTGAAGGGTACACACAGGCACAAAGAGATGTAATGGACATTGGAAACCCAGAAAGGGGGAGGCTGGGAGTGGGTGAGGGGTGAAAACTCACATATCAGGTATGATGAACACTATCCTGGTGATGTACATACTGAAAGCCCTGACTTAAGCATTACATAAGGTATCCACGTAACCAAAAATTTGTACGCCCTTAATCTTTTGAAATCATAAAAAAAGAAATTAATTAATTAATATGGCTTTAAAAAAAACAAACCCTGAACGGGCTATGATAAGTGATAATGAGTTCAAGAGGAGAGCTCAATAGTGATTAAGTGACAATCTGTAGGGACATCTTCTAATTTTGCTTGTAGCTACCACAGCAATTATTATGAAGTTTATCCTTTATAATTAAAACAAAAAAGAACACAAGTGTTGGTCAAAGATAGTGTGTCTACTTCAAAGGTATGTAAATTTATTTTCCTAACTTAGGAGGACTTTGGATCATAGAATATAATGAAAGCCTGAAAAAATTTAAAGAACTTTACCAAATTCATGGCATTCTATAGTGGATGAAAACATTAAGGTCAGTTTATCTAGCAAAAGATGTGGCAATGATGTATAGCAGCGTGGGAGAGGGCACATAACAAGAAAATCTCACCCAGGTGTTGGGGTCATCTCCCACCAAATTTAGAGTCTCAAATCTAAATTCTCATCTCCTCCCAAATGCCCCTTCAAACATAAGGTGTCCAAAATTCATAGCATGTTCAACCCCACCCCACCATGGCAATTTCTCTTTCTGTCCTCAGTTCCGTAGCTCCACGAATGGCACAGCGAAACACCGACGTCATTATATGAACCTTCTTTCCTTTTTCTCTCCACACCAGTCACAGAGTCCCACATATTCTACATTTAAATAATCTGTTTTATCAACTTCCCCCTACAGTTCTAAACTTAGACCCCTCTTATGCTTTTTCTGGATTATGATACTTCCTGTCTTTCTAATGGTATAATTCAGATATCACCCACCTCTCTTAATAAATCCTCTCCACTGCTACCAGAAGAGTCTTGCTAGGGGAAAATCTGCTCATGTTACTGTCCAGTACTAAATCTTCCAATGGATCTTTACTGCCCTTTCAAATCAAATCCAAATTCTATAGGGTGGCGTGAAGGACTCTTCATCATCTGACCTCTGTCTCTTGATTTAGCCTCCTCTTCTGAAGCCCCGCACTCATCCATATGCATGGTCCGCTTCCTTCAGATAAAAGAAACCACAGTCCATTCCTCCGTCTCCCTGTGCTTTCTTCCTTCAGTTCATTCACAACGGGTACAACCCTCCCCATAGAACATGTAGACCAAAGACTCCTAGCTTTGATTTGAAGATACATCCAGGCAAACAATATCTTTACATTCCCCTAAAATGTGTTTCTTTCTGGACACACCAAAAGTCCTTTGGGTTTTCAGACCATTTCCTCTGGTATAGGCTCTGAAGGAAGCTGAGTTTCCTTGTGAAGGCTGGATCTGCCTTCTCTTTGAAGTTTAAATGATATTCTATGAATGTACAGATAACTAGGAAACTCTAGAAACTATTAGGAATTTTAAAAATACACCAGGTTGTATTATAATATTTTTTCTATTATGGGATCTTCTCCGGGAAACACCATGCTCTAGTCTACTGCATCTGACCTCCTAGGAAACCACCGAGTCATTTCAAAACAATGAAAAAAAATCCCTAAAATTCCCAGCAACTGAGTGTCTGTGAAGAAACTCCTCCAGTAAGCACCAACTTGCCCTCACAAAGATCTGTTTATGTGCGTTTAGAATTTATAAAAGGTAAAGTCCTACAGTCACACAGAGTTTAACAGCACATACTCATTTGTATGTTGACACTTAAAAGATTAAAAGAGTAAATTTATCGGCAAGGCACTTGGGGGAAAACTGGTGTGGTTTTATTTTTGGGGGAGGAGGGGTCCCTGAAGGGAAGCACTTCCAAGTTATACGGAGGAGAGAATTTTACTTCTCTCTGCAAGAGCGGTGGTGAGAATAGCTTTGCCTCTATTGCTCTAGGAGAAGCTTTATTATTCCCGCAGGAGCCAGAAGGAAGAATCAGGATGACAGTCTTAAAATAGTCAAAGCCAAATAAGACAGAGCAGCGAAGTGTTTGTGGGTGCCTATAAACTACCCCCTTGCAGATGCCTAGTTCAGGACTGAGGAACAGTCAGAAAAAGGAATTTTACAAGTAACAAAATTAGCACCTAAGGGAACCATGTAATTTGTGTTTTTTTTTTTTAAATCACTTCAAGAACCAGCTCTTTTATCTTCAAATTCAGTCTGAGCTGATTCAAATCTAGTTATCTCTTCACTCATGATGGTACATGTATACTAACTGAGGTTTTATGAATGCTTTTCAGCTGTTTGTTCCTTGATTCTGACTGTGAATGATGGCTTTATCTCTATTATTACCAAATAGACATAAACATTTGTAAAAGGTACCATTGCTTAAGAAGCAAACATCCTATAAACATGTATTTTCCAATACTCAAGACAGGTGAAAACAGAATGTTTTTATATCGACACTTGAAAATTTCCAAGCAGATGATTAGTTTTACCTGAATTTCTGCAAGTAGCCCAATGTGATGAATTAACTGTGTAGAAATGTAAGGAAAAGAAGTGTTTCTATTACACCTGTCTTTGCCATAGTCGGTGACAGTCCTTTAGGATGAAAGGTTATTACTTCTTATTCGGTTTGGTTCCTCGGTCGCATCCCAGCAGCAGGCAAAGTCTCACCCATTCTTTGGATGATTCCTTTGTTATGGTTTGTTTCAGCTCTGGGTCCCGGACTCAAAAAGGCCTGTCAGGAGCCAGTACGGCTCTTTCCTGAACTAGAGTTCGTACAGTGGGTCCTAAAAGATGGGTGCATGTTATTCATTTCTCCAACAGTTCCAAGTACCACAATCTGCCCTCACCTTCCAATCTGTGAGTTCTCAAAAAAGAATTGCTGGAGTTTACATTCCATTAAGAATATTCTTAATTCTCAAGGACACCAAGACTCCTCTCAAGAGACAGATTGCTTTATATCCTTAGTTCAGTATCTACCACAAAGACTCCTAATATGGTTGAGGATTATAAATGTTTATTTAGACCCCTGGATATGAGAACTTTTGGCAACTTAGATTTCTAGGAGGTTTCCGAGTACTGCCAGGTAGTATGCACGTATATTACCCTCACTGCTAATAATAGCTTACACGTATTGGGTACCTATTATGTGCAAAACTGACTGTATCTTATTTAATCCTTATAGCAATTCTATAAAATAGATACTCTTACTATCCCTTCTTTTGCAGATAAAAGTAGGCTTCCCATATGCTGCTACACACATTATTACCAAGACTGTAAGTACCCATTAGCAAGTCATCATGTCTCCAGAAGCCGAAACTGAAATAGGTCCTCCAGCGTTTCACACGTGGCTGAGGTCTACCACCCACACGGTTTTTAAATAGTGCAGCCTTTTCCCTCTGGGTTCCCAATACTGTGCAGATCTAACATTTCAAAAAATGTGATCCCTCTTAAAGACAAATTGTGGAAATCAATGTTCACTTTCTGTGGGAAATGTTTTACCTTAAAGAATAAACACCGTGCTTTCTGTATATGCCGCTCATAGAACACACTCAAAACAATGAATACTGTTGAGGCTTCTCCAATATTGACGATTATTTTTACAATAATGATAAAATAGTGAGGCCCTATTGTTGGCCTTAATTTTTAGCATTTTATGTCATTTATATCAAGCTTTTGTGACAAAGATCAATCAGCCCTCATTATAGATAACTTCAATTCGTCTACAAAAGAACTATCTTCTTCTCATCCTGTTTATGAGATTTTTTTATGTGGATAGGAAGTCACACTTAGATCAGGAACGATTCTCTCTCTTTGCCCATTCATTTATAGCCTTTCTGTGGGCCTGGCTGTGCCATTTGGTTACGTTTTCGCTCTGACGACAGAGCTCTTTTACCAAATATGCCTGTTTCACAAACCAGACATTAATCCATTTGTATGAGTTTTAAAGGAGTAACCAGGAACCCAAAGCTTCCCTGACCTGGTTCGTCTCTCTCAAAAGTTCAAATCATAAAATTATAGCAAGTCAGAGCTGGAAGGAGCTTTAAGAGTGGCCTCCAATTCCCACATTCTGTAGATAAAATGGACTTCCAGAGACATCAAATGACGTATTTGCGGACATACCTGATTAGTAGTTCTGCCTCATGGTTTATAGCCTATGCCATTTTTCGCACAATTTCACGCCTGACACCCCCAAAAGAGAAATAAATTGTTGACTGAGGTGAATAAATATAAGGCACAGAGAGAACCATGCTGCTTATATATCTATAAAACTCAGGGTAACAAGAAGCCAGTGTAAAAGTAGCCTCCACTAATTCACTGACTGCATACACATGTCCCAGGCATTTCATATCTGCTATCTCTTTCAAAATAGACAATAACTCTGCAATTTTTTACCTCTGAGATATAGTAGCTCTGGGAACTTGGCTAACTTTACCAGAAGCTGTAGAACTAGTAAGTGGTCCATCTAGGTTTTTCATTATTTTTTAAATTTTTATTGGTTCAGGTTAATTGAGGGTACAAAGAATTAGGTTACAATGTTTACTTTTGTAAAAAGTCCCTCTTATAATTGTGTCTTATCCCCTCTGCCTAGGTTTTAAACCTAAGTTTTTTTGACCTCTCAGCCAGGTTCTTTTCAGTATAATATGCTGTTTAGCATTTGGAAAAAGGAAAGGTTTTTTTTTTTTTTTTTTTTTTTTTTTTTAAATAAAGTCATAGATTGGAAGGGAATGTTCGAAAGCTCTCCTTTCCAGCTTGTTGGAGAGACTTCAGCGTGAAAAGTGTACTGGCTGAGGGTTGCTTGCTCACTTCCAGTGTGAGCATTCTGTACTTTTCGTTGTAGCTGTTTGATATTTTAGGCCTATTGATCAGCTGATTTCTTTCTGACTGGGTACTTTATTTTATGGGTTGTTTCAATGCCCGGCTGCAACTCATTTTAAGCAAAATTACATGCCTCTTCCCTGCCAAAGAGTATGTAATTTAACATGACTCATCAGAAAAGTAACGTGACACATCAAAAATAAATGCTCGTGACTAAGTGACTTAGGCAGCTAATAAAGGCAAGAATACTGTATTATTTATGTCTAGATAATACTCATGGATAATTCAGTATGCCCAACCCCTTAGAGATGAAGCTTCTAAGGCAAATACACTGTTTCTGTTTCTGTGGACTTTGCTAAATCAGACCAGATGTGCTGCAAGATATGTTTTTATCAAAAGTTTTACTTTATAAATAGGCCCTCCAGCCAGACTCACTTTCAGGTCTCAAAGCACAACTGAGTGCACCCTGCACCCTGTCTTGGATAGTATAAGAGACAATCTGCCCCAGGGAACTGAAGTTGCCCATCAGACTTCCCTCTCTGAACCAGCAGCTTTTAGTCCCTCACCTGTATTGTGCTCTTCAACCAAAGGTAAAAGATACCGCTAACAAGTGGAGAGGAATCACTGGTCCAGCTCTGGCTTCCTGAGGCTAGAGATTAATGAGTATTTCAATAGAACAACAATCAGCACCACGAAAATACATATTAGTGGAGACCCTTTACTTGTATGTTTTCACAGTTGCTTACAATTTAAATAGCATCCAACTTTCCAACTTGCCAACGTGATTAATCCATGCCCATTGTTCTTTTTATTTGAATTTTTGCCTTCACTTCTCAGAAATGCAGAAAAACAGAAACAAAATGGGAGGAAATCAACCTGGTGGTGAAGAGCAGGAACTTGAGACTAAGACAGACTTGGGTTTAAACACTCACTTTACCATTTACTAGTCCTGGCGTCCTGGGAAACTTGCCTTAGGCATCCCAGCTGTAAAGTCTTACTTTTTAGGGTTGCTATGACGGTTCAATAAGATAATGTGTGTGTAGAGGGCCTTGCATGTAACAATTGCTCAATGAATGTAAGGTATTTCTAGTAGTGAAAATATTAGTACAAAGTAAACTAGAATGTTCTAGAAAGCCACAACTCTCCAGCGATCTCATGTATAGGAATGTAAATAAGATGTATATTTGCAACCATTTTAGGGACTCTTAGGAGACACCAAACTAAAGAGGAACAATTGCCTTATGAAAAGAGTCTGTGTTCTGCTAGAGTAAAGAAAATTCTTAATGATTATTTTGTCCAGACTGTTTTTTTGATTCACAGTTCTGGATGATTTAAACAAACAAACAAACATGTTACATATTGAACTGAAACTGTCATTAGTAGCCACATTTATAGCACAAATTATATTGAACAGTTTTGTGAGTTCATACATATTTCCAAATAGATGGTTATCCCCTAAGGCTAGAAAACTGATTTGACTTAGTATTTGCAGGACTTTTTATAGAATCTGGCACATAGTAGATATTAGATAAATGTTGGAGAAATAAATGAGTAGACAAATAATTCCTCTTGTTTCTAGAGAAGAATGAATAAGTGATGATGCTTGTTGGATGATGAGTAATATGGTTTACGTTTCTTACTACATAATTACATTGTGTTTACATTTGAGAAGTTTATGTATTTGGAGTCAAAAAGAGTCTCTTAAAAAGCATTATTTGGGTAGTGCCCATAGCTCAGTGGGTAGGGTGCCAGCCACATACACCAAGGCTGGTGGGTTTAAATCCAGCCTGGGCCTGCTAAAACAACAATGTCAACTGCAACAGCAAAAATAGCCAGGTGTTGTGGCAGGTACCTGTAGTCCCAGCTGCTTGGAAGGCTGAGGCAAGAGAATTGCTTAAGCCCAAGAATTTGAGGTTGCTGTAAGCTGTGATGTCACAGCACTCTACTGAGGGTGACAGCTTGAAACTCTGTATCAAAAAAATAAAACAAATAAAAAACATTATTTATTGACCTTTTTCTTTTATATCTTTCTTATAATGTGCTTGTTGCTGATTCTGCAATGCATATGTGTGTATGAGTTAGAATTTGCCTCCTTGCTGATTTCTTAAGGCCGCTATCCAGCTTGAATGTATGTTCACACTTCTTGTTACACTTACATATAGCCCTACTTCTCAGGCTTGAAATCCAATGGGAAATAAAACACAAATGGAAAAATCTATATCCGAGTCAGGCTAGTTTCTGTTTGAAATAACAACATGGCATGACATGGGACAGAATATACTGAGTGTTAAGTGACGTGTTCCCACGGTCTGATTATCTACAGAGCTTTTACAACATTTACTATGTAAAAAATTCATTTCTTTACTCTGTTCTCAAAATATTGTCCTAGCTAGTAATAAATTCATCAAACTGTCTTAAATTACTAACAACAGAAATGATCAATGTGGACTCGCTCTGAACATTCTGTCTGGTAATCAGTCCAGCTAGAAATGCAACAAGAAGAGCTCTCCCTGCAAAGTCAGTTTGAAAGACAAACTAAAAATCTGCCCTCCAGGAATGCAACACACCGTCCTGACAGCAATACCAGTGGCAGCCCTGCACCCTACAAGACAGGACACGTTGGGACGAGCTGTATCTGGACATCTCCCATTTAATCCTGAAGAATCTCCACAGGAAAAGATTGTGCAATTTGGAGTTCACCAAGTTCATAAAAAAGTCTGCAAGCTTCCATGGGGAGGAGTAAAAAGAAGAAATAAAATAAAAAGAAAATTAAAAACCAACCGATTTAGACCCCTGTGGACTTCATATATCTGAATCATCATAAACAGACTACCAAATAGTCACATATGACACACATAAGGATCTGAAGGCTAGAACCACGAAAAATAAGCAAACTGCAGGAGACCATCCAGAGTGACTACACGGATCTGAAAAAGAAGAAAATGGACCTCCAGAAGTGAAAATATAATTGTTAAATAAAACCTTCAATGAATGGATTAAACAGCAGATTGAATACAATGAGATAATTCCCTAAAAGATCTAACTGAAAAATAAGAATGTAGCCAAACTAACAAGAACATATAAAATATGAGATACAAAGCGAGAGATGGAGGATAATGAAGGCATAACATACAAGTAATCAGAGTCCCAGAAGAATATCGTAAAGTTAATTTTAACTTGTAATTGAGAAGAATTTGCCATAAATGATGGAAAACACAAACCCCCATTCAGGAAGCTTAGTATTTCTCAAGCAGAATGAATGGAAAGAAACCCACACCTAGACACAGCGTAAGGATGCTACAGAAAACCAAAGGCAAAGTCTGCTTTTTTATAAATTTATTTTTTAAGGAACACATAATAATTGCACATATTCATGGGGTACATAGTGATATTTTGGTACAGGTATACAATATATAATGGTAATAAGCATATCTATCTCCTTCAACATTTATTATTTCTTTGTGTTGGGAACATTCAAAATTCTCTCTTCTAACTACTTGAAAATATACAATAAATTGTTGTTAACATAGTCATTCAACAGTGCTATGGAACACTAGAACTTATTGCTTCTTTTAAACTGTGGTTTTGTATCCATTAACTACCCTCTCCCCATCTCCCATTTCCCCTACATTTATAGTCTTTAGCAGCTAGTATTCTGCTCTTGACTTCTGTAAATACATTTTTAGCTCCCAAATAAGAATGAGCACATGTAGTATTTGTCCTTCTGTGCCTGACTTATTTAACTTACCATAATGTCCGCTGGGCTTATCCATGGTACCGGAAATGACAGGTTTCATTATTTTATATGGTTGAATAGTATTCAATCATGTGTATAAACCACATTGTCTTTACCATTTCATATGTCCATTTTATGATGGATACTTAAATTTACTCTATATCTTGGGAGTCGGGAATAGTGCTGCAACAAATATGGGGGTGCCGATATTTCATCAGCACACTGATTTCCTTTCCTTTGTATAAATTCCCAGTAGTAGTGGGATTGCTGGATCACAAGGTAGTTCTACTTCTAGTTCTCTTAGAAACCTTCCTATAGTCTTCCAATGGTTGTACTAATTTTCAATCCTGTCGATAGTATGAGTTCCTTTTTCTTTGTATTCTTGACAGCATTTGTTATTTTTTTGTCTTTGTGCTAATAGTCATTCTAACTGAAGTAAGATGATAGCTTCTATAGGTTTTTTTTTAATTAAATCATTGCTGTGTACATTAATCCAATCATGGGGTACAATGTGCTGGTTTTATATACAATTTGAAATATTTTCATCAAACTAGTTAACATAGCCTTCACGGCATTTTATTAGTTATTGTGTTAAGACATTTATATTCTACATTTAGTAAGTTTCACACGTACCCTTGTAAGATGTACTGTAGGTATGGTCGCACAAATTACCCTCCCTCCACCCATCCTCCTCCCTCCCCTCCCCTCCCTCTCCCCTTTCCCCTCTTCTTGGGCTATGATTGGGTTATAGCTTTCATATGAAACCTATAAATTGGTTTCATAGTAAGACTGAGTACATTGGATACTTTTTGGTCCATTCTTGAGATACTCTGCTAAGAAGAATATGTTCCAGCTCCATCCATGTAAACATGTAAGAGGTAAAGTCTCCATCTTTCTTTAAGGCTGCTTAATATTCCATGGTGTATATATACCACAATTTTGATTTGCATTTCTCTCATGATTAGAACGTTTTCATATACTTGTTAGCTATTTTATCTCTTGATAAATGTCTATTCAGATCTTTTGCTCATTTTAGAATCAAATTATTTGGGTTTTTCTCAGTTGTTCAAGTTCCTGGTTATGTTAAATATAAATCCCTTGTCAGATGAATAGTTTGGAAATATCTTCCTCAATTCTGCAAGTTGTCTCTTCCTATGGTTGATTGTTTGCTTTGCTGTTCAGAAGCTTTTTAGTTTGATGTAATCCCATTTGTCTGTTTTTGCTTTTGTTGCCCATGCTTTGGATATCTCAACCATAGAGTCTTACCAGGACCAAAGCCCTAAAGCGTTTTCCCAATGTTTTATTTTAGTAGTCATATAGTGTCAGGTCTTACATTTAAGTCTTTATGTTGATTTGATTGTTTTATATGATGAGAGATAGGGACCTAGATTCTCATTGGGATTTCCAGTTTTTCTAGTTACATTTATTGAAGGGGGTCTCCTGTGTCCAATGTATGTTTTGGGCATCTTTGTTAAAAATCAGTTGGCTATAAATATGTGACTTTATTTCTGAATTTTCTATTCTGTTCCATTAGCCAAAGTGTCTGTTTTTATACCAGTACCATGCTGTTTTGGTTGCTATCACTTTGCAGTGTACTTTCAAGTCAGGGACTGTGATCCCTTCAGCTTTGTTTTTTTTGCTCAGCATGCTTTGGCTATTTTAGGTTCTTTTTTCTTCCATATGAATTCTAGAATTACTTTTTTCCTAATCGCATGAAAATGTCATCAGTATTTTGATAGGGATTGTGTTGAATCTGTAAATTACTTTGGGTATTATGGCCAGTTTCACAACATTAATTCTATTAATTTTTTTAATTCATGAATGTGAAATATCTTATCATTTTTTAATGTCCTCCTCAGTTTATTTTATCCTAGCCAGAGCAATTGGGCAAGAGAATAAAGGGCATTTAAATTGGAAAAGAAAAAGTAAAATTGTTTGCAGATGACATTATATGTATGTGTGTGTGTTTGTGTGTATATATATATTTATAAAATCTAAAGACTCCACCAAAAAAAACTCTTAGAACTGATAAACAAATACATTAAAGTTGCAGGATATAAACTCAATATACAATATTCAGTATTATTTCTATATACCAATAATAAACTATCAGAAAAAGAAATCAAGATAATTTCTAGTAGATACTTTACAAAATCAAAGTCTGCTTTTTAAAAGTAGCTGGAGAGTAAAGGAAGGTCATTTACAAAGAAATGACAATTATACTAACAACTGATTTCTCAATATCAATTATAAAAAGCAAAAATACTGGAGAATAATAATTTTAGAGTGCTCATGGAAAATGACTATTAACCAATAATTAATAATCCAGAAAAATTATCATTCAAGAATGAGTGAAAATGAAAGACATTTGGTTTTATAGTGAAAGCATGTTACAATTGTATAATGAAAGCATTTCTCATCAATAGACCTAGGCCAACAGAACTTTTAAAGAATCCGTTTCAGAAAAAATGAAAATGACTTGCAAAATGATCATCTGACATACAAAAAGAAATAATGAACATATAAAATAATAACCAAGGATGTAAATTTAAATATTGTCAGCATAAGATAATAATAATAATAATGTTTAATTTGTTCAGATGAATTGAGTAGAGCTAAATTAATGGATGGCAGTAATCATAATTCAAAAGAGGAGAAAAGTTGGAGCTAAGTGTTCTAAGATTCTTATACAGGCAAGAAAATATAAATATATATTTTACAGGGTAAGCATTAAAAAAGATAAAGTGTAAAATTTCAAAACTAATATGAGAAAATAATTGCAAGACCCTGTATCCACTAAAAATAGAAAACAAAAAATTATCTAGGTGCAGTGGCACACACCTGTAGTTCCAACTACTCAGGAGACTGAGGTAGAAGGATTGCTTGACACCAGGAGTTTGAAGTTGCAACGAGGTGTGATGATGCCATTGCACTCTAGGAGGGTGTAAGTAAGCAAGACTCAGTGAAAGAAAAAAGGAAGGACCAAAGAAAGGATGGAAAGAAAGAGGGAAGAAAGGAGGAGAAAAAGAAAAAAAACTCCCTCAAATAAATAAATTTAAAAATATTAAGAAAGAAGAAAAAGATGAGTACATTTGAAAATAATAGGTACTTAATGTACACAGCTATCATTTAATAAAAAAAAATAGAAAATAATAGGTACAAATAAAAATTAGAGAACAGATGGTAGTAGGATGTCAACTTCATCTAACTGTATGATTAATTTCCATTTATTTAAAGAGATTGAACTCATTAAGTTACATTGTCAGAGTAGACAGAAATATCCTGCTATATGCTGCTTACAAGGAACACACTAAAAATTAAAAAAAAAAAAAGTCTAAAGTAGAACAAGGAAGAATTCATTATTCAGAGCTAAAATGAAGCTGGTCTGGTTATGTCATTGCCAAATGACATTTAAGACAAAATGCATTTGAGACAAAAAGCACTTTTAAGGACAAACTACTTACTTATAAAAAGATTGCTTCACTATGGAGTTTTAAACTTGTATACTCCTAAGAGTTAAAATATCCTAAAAATATAAAAAGTAAATCTTAACAGAACCTGAAGAAGAAATTTTTAACATCTCCATTACATTAAGAGATTTCCTTGTCATTTTCTCAATATTGATAGGATAAGAAAAAAGACATAATAGTAGAGAAATAGACTATTTATAAAATAATTTAGGTAAGTCATATCTTCTGCATATTAATAGGTTTATGGTCAAATAGGTTTATTCTATAAATTCAGAGATGGCTCAATGGATAATTTGGTCAATAAATGGTGAAAGTAATTTAATAAAATTCACCATAAATTTATTATTAGAAAGATGATGTATTAGAAATATAAAGACATTTACTTAAATGAGAATAAATATTTTGAACAAACAGTCAAAATAATACTTCAAAATGAAACAAGAGACTATAGTTATAATCAATCTTCTTTGGGTTCAATAGTGCTTTGTCACTTACTATTTAATCTTGGGCATATTAACTTATAAAACCCAATTTGTGCCGGGAGTGATGGCTTACACCTGTAATCCTAACACTCTGGGAGGCTGAAGTATGTGGATTGCCTGAGCTCAGGAGTTAGAGACAAGCCTGAACAAGAGTGAGATCCCATCTCTAAAAACAGTCTGGCATTGTGTAGGCATCTGTAGTCCCAGCAACTAGTGAGGCTGAGGCAAGAGAGTTACTTGAGCCCAAGAGTTTGAGGTTGCTGTGAGCTGTGATGCCACAATATTCTACTGAGGGTGACAAAGTGAGACTCTGTCTAAAAAACAAACAAACAAACAAACAAAAGAAACCTAAAACCAAAATGAATGCACTAACGAACAGAGAAATCAGTTTGTTCACCTACAAAATAGGGAAAATAATTGACTCCATCTCAAAGAAGTTGTAAAGATTACATTAAATAATCTATACCAGTCAAAAAGTAATAACAAATGGTAGTTATCATTACTGGAGGCATTCTCATGAGAGTTACAATAAAGGCATAAATACAGACCATGATTGCTATTATTTGACATTGCACAGAGGATTCCATCCAGTGGATGATAAGACAGAAAGTAAAAAAAAAAAAAAAAAAAACTAGGCAAGAAGATGAAAAATTTTGGAAAAAATTGTTATTTGTGGATAATAGTTATCTACTAGAAAATTCTATCATAATTAGAACTAATAAATTCTGCAAATTTATTCCGATGGCTACTAGCAAAATAAGTACTGTATATATATAGTTAGAAAAAAGAAAATCATTAAAAATACACATTAAAAATACACTTAAGACTAAGTTTTATAAGAAATGTATAGTATCTGTATATTTTATCTTGCATATATAACATTGTATCAAAGGACATGAAAAGATTTTATTATTTGTCATTCCTAAAAGTCTAAGTATTATAAAAATAATAATTGTGCTACTTTTATAATGAGGAAAAGGTAAATGACGTATCTGCATAATACATAATGTCTATGATTTTAGTGTTCAACTAGGAAGATATATTTTTCAAGTCATAACAGAGAAAAATCTTTAAAATGGAAAAAATGCATTGCAGTGCTAATTAATTAACATAGAGCTAACAACTAGCATAAACAGAAATGACACAGAGGGCTACGCCTGTGGCTCAGTGAGTAGGGCACCAGCCCCATATACCGAGGGTGGCAGGTTCAAACCCAGCCCCAGCCAAACTCCAACAAAAAATAGTTGGGTGCTGTGGTGGGTGCCTATAGTCCCAGCTACTTGGGAGGCTGAGCCAAGAGAAATCTCCTAAGTCCAAGAGCTGGAGGTTGCTGTGAGCTGTGATGCCATGGCACTCTACCGAGGGCAACAAAGTGAAACTCTGTCTTAAAAAAAAAAAGAAATGATACAGAATACAAAGTCTAGAAACATACTAAAGTATTGATGCTTTTTAAATTAATTGGAAAAATATCTAGATTATTCTTTAAATGGTTCTAGAACAATTATTTAATTGCTGGAACCAAAAAAAGAGAACATTTTTTACCCCACACTAGCAAAATAAAATAATAATAGATTACATGATTAAATAGTAAAACATGAAACCATCTGCTTTGGAGGGCATTTGTAACATTAAATAAAGATGTTATAAGGCAAAATACTCATACATAATATTACATAAAATCTTGGAATTTGATGATAAAAGATCTATGAAAATTAGAGAAAACAGTTACTACATGTATGACGAGATTCATAGTAATGATTTTAAATTGCACATGAACTTTATGGCCACCTTGTATTACTAATGCAAAGAGAAAAATGTAAATATCCCAACAGAAAATATTGAGAAGTTATTTAAAAAAATAATTTACAAAAGAAGAAATATTAATGCTGAATAAACATAAAATGTCAGTCTGATTACAATGAAATTAATTTCTTTAACATAAAAAATCGACAAGTATGTACACATGATTTAATGATAGTACCCATGGCTTTTGAGGAACTGGGCTGAGATTAACATGTAGAAGCTACACTCACAAAAACCATTGGTTGGAGTTTAAACTAATATAAGCATTCCAGTATGTAATTTAAAAATATTACTGAAGAGTCTTAAAGATATTTAATTTCCCTCAGCCTAGCAATTACACATCCACAAATTTTTCCTCAGGAAAACAATTAAAGATGTGCAAAACTGTATCAGTACAATATTTATCTTAGAATTGTACTAGCAAAAATTAGAAACAACTTAAATATTAACAATAAGAGGCTCATTAAATAAATCACAGAGAATCTTATAAAGGAATTCTAGATGGCTTCAAGATGGCTGACTGGAAGTAGTTCATGCTTGCCTCTTCTAGTCAGAAGAACCAAAATAGGGTGTGGGCAGTCACACTTCAAATGCATTATCCAAGAGAGAACATTGTAATTCAACAGAAAGAAAACTAGAATCACTGAAAGCAAAGAAAGAGAAGGAGAGGCAAACTGGCCGACATGGTTGGGAGTGACTTCCTGACACTGGGAAACAGGAAGGGAAAGAAGGAGGAAATAGAAAACCTGCCCAGAGAACAGTGAGCGGTGAGAGTGAATCAGTAATAGTGTTAGACCATCCAAAAAGAAAAAAGCCCAGGGCCAGATGGATTCACAGCAGAATTCTGCCAAACATACAAAGAAGAACTAACACCAAGTTTTTTGGACCTGTTTTAAAAAAAATTGAAGGGGAGGGGGGTTTCCCTACTCATTCTGTTAGGCATCAGCCTAATACCAACACCAGACAAGGACACAAGACCAAAAAGAAAACTATAGGCTGATGAACATAGACATAAAGATTCGCAAGAAAATATTAGAATCCAAATCCAATAGGAAATTAGAAAATTATGCACCACGATCAAATGGGATTTATACCTGGGATTCAAGGATGGCTAAACACATGCAAATCAATGAACATGACATAACACTTCAGAATGAAGGACAAAAATCACATGGTCATCTCAATAGATGCAAAAAAGCATTTGATAGAGTTCAGCAGCCCTTCCTGATGGAAACTCTCAACAAACTAGGCATAGAAGGGACATACCTCAAAATAAAGAGGACCATCTATGACAAATCCACAGCTAACATCACACTGAATGGGGGAAACTTGAAAGGCTTTCCTCCAAGAACTGGAACAAGATAATCATGCCCACTTTTACACTTTTATTCAACATGGAACTGGAAGTCCTAGGCAGTGCAATCAGGCATGAAAAGGAAATAACATGTATCCGGATAGAAAAAGTGGAAGCCGAAATGAGCCTCTTTGCTGATGATGGGTCTTCTATCTAGAAAATCATGAGGATTCTTCCCCAAAATCTCTTAATTTGGTAATTAAATTCTCTAAAGATGCAAGACATAAAATCAACATACAAAAAGCAGCAACACTTTTTATGCCAATAATGATCTTGCTGAAAAAGAAATCAGAATGGTCATCTCTCTAATAATAGGTACAAGCCCACACCCCAAATACCTAGGAATAAACTTACCCCAAGAAATGAAAGATCTCTACAAAGAAAACTACAAAACAGTGGTGAAAGAAATTGAAAATGACATAAACAAATGGAAAAACATCCCAGGCTCACAAATTAAAAGAATTAATATTGTTAAAATGACCATTTTGCCCAAGGCAATCTACAGGTAAAATGGAATTCCTATCAAAATACCTATGTTATTCTTCACAGAATTAGAAAACATAATCCTAAAATTTATATGGAACCAAAAAAGAGTCAGCATAGACAATATAAACCTGAGCAAAAAGAACAAAGCTACAAGCATAACGTAAAAATGACTGTAAAATGTCTGATAAGACTGTAGTAGCCCAAACAGCATGATATTGGTATAAAAATAGATACATAGACCAGTGAAAGAGAATAGAAATAAAGCCACGTATTTACAGCTAACTCATCTTCCACAAAAACAAGTACTTAGACTGAGGGGAGAATATCTTTGTCAATAAATGGTTCAGGGAAAATTAAATAGCCATATGCATGAGAATGAAACTGGACCCCTATCTCTCACCACATGCAAAAATAAACTGAAAATGAATTAAAGACTTAAGTGTATGACCTAAAACTATAAAAATACTAGAGGAAGACCCAGGAGAAACTCTCCCGGACATTGCTCTGGCAAAGAGTTTATGAATCAGACCTCAAAAGTAAATGAAACAAAACAAAAAGAGACAAGACTGAATTAAATCAAAAAGCTTCTGCACAGCAAAAAGAATAATTTGCAGAATGAATAGATGACCTTCAGAATAGGAGAAAATATTTGCAAGTTTTTTTAATCAAACAGAGGACAGATACCCAGAACATACAAGAAACTCAAACAACTCAACAGCAAAAACAATCTCCAAATAATCTCACTGGCTTGACATCTGTAGCTTAGTGGGTAGAGTGCCGGCCACATACCCAGTTTGAACCCAGCCATGGCCTGCTAAACAACAATGACAACTGCAACAACAAAAAACAGCCAGGCCTTGTGGTGGGCACCTGTAGTCCCAGATACTGGGGAGGCTGAGGCAAGAGAATCGCTTAGGCCCAGGAGTTTGAAGTTGCTGTGAGCTGTGATGCCACAGCACTCTACTGAGGGTGACATAGTGAGATTCTGTATCCAAAAAAAAAAAATCCCATTAAAAAGTGGGCAAAGGGTACAAGTGAACTTTTCTAGAACTAGAATATAAATGTTTTGATATAATGACTAAGCAAATGACATGAAATTTATGTTGACCAGCTTGATGACAGTATTTCAAATTGTATATGAAAACAGCACAATGTACCCCATGTTTGCATTAATGTATACAGCTGTCAATTAATTAAAAAAAAAGTGGGCAAAGGACATGAATAGACATTTCATAAAAGAAGACATGCGAATGGCCAACAGGTATATGAAAAAGTGCTTAAGATCACTAATCATTAGGAAATGGAAATCAAAAGCACAATGAGATATCATCTTATCCCAGTCAGAATCGCTATGATGAAAAGGACAAAAATAATACATGTTGGTGAGGATGTAGAGAAAAAGGAAATTCTTATACATTGTTGTTAGGAATGCAACTTGTATAGCAGCTATGGAAAACAAGATGGAGATTTCTCAAAGAATTGAAGACAGAATTACCTTTCAGTCCAGTAATCCCATTACTGGATGTCTACTCCAGGGCAAGGAAATCAACATATCATCAAAGGGATACCCACACTCCCATTTATTACAGCACTCTTCAGATGGCAAAGATGTGGAATCAACCTAATTGTCCATCAATACATGAATGGATAAGGAAAAGGCCGTACCTATACATAATGGAGGATTATTTGACCATAAAGAATAATGAAATTGTTCATCTGCAGTAACATGGACAGAACTGGAGGTCATTATCTTAAGTGACATAAGCTAGGCACAAAAATACAAGTATCACATGTTCTCACCCATATTTGGGAGCTAAAGTGATGTTGATCACATGAAGACAGAAAGTGGAAAGACAGATAATAGGGGCTCTTCAGGATGAATGGGAGGGGAGAGCATGAAGAGAAGCTGGATGACGGGTGCGAGCATACAGTTAGAGGAGGAACAAATTCAATGTTTGATAGCACAGTACGGTGACTAGAGCTAATAAAAACGTATTTCATATGGACACCCTAAAAATCCTGTCTTGATTGTTACACATTACGTTCATATAACAAAATTCACATGTACCCCATAAGTTTATAAAAACAAAAACATAGTCTATATAACCAATAGAAAAGTTTTAGAAAATAAGGGGAAATGATTACATTTTTGAGTCAAAAAGTACGTGAAAAATGGAATATTCAGAATGGCCCTGGGCCTAATTTTATTTTAAAAACTTGATCTCAATCATCTCGAATCAAGGGTTGGCAAACTTTTTCTGCATAGGGCCAGATAGTAAATATTTCAGGCTTTAGAGGACAGAGATGGTCTCTTGCATATTCATCTTTGTTTATGTATTAACAACTCTTTTTATTTTTGAGATAGAGTCCCACTCTGTTGCCCCAGGCTAGTGTGCAGTGGTGTCAGCCTAATATTTATTAGCAACTCTAAAAAAATGTAAACCCCATTCTCTAGGGCCATATAAAAATGGGCAACTGAGAGCTTGACTCACAGATCGACTTTTGGCAACCCCAGTCTTAGATAAGTGGATGTATTAGCCAAATGCTAGCAGTAGTTATTTGCGAGTGATGGAATTTGAGGTAATTATTCTTTCCTTATTAATGTCTTTCACACTTTATAAATTATATAATAATGCATGTACCATTTAAAACTCAAAACTGAAAGCAAAGATGTATTTATTCACTTGGCACATTATAATTTTACACACATACAGGGTACAATCTGATGTTTTGGTAACAAGTACATATCTATGATGTATAACGTTCCAGTCAGCATAGTGCGCCCATCACCTCCTATATGTGTATCATTTCTTTGTAGGGAGAAACTTTAAAACCCTCTTCTAGCTATTTTATAATATGCAGGCTTTCACTGTTAACCACAGTCACCTCACTGTGCAATAGAACACTGTAATTTATTCTTCCTAATTGTAATTCTGTACTCTTTGGCCAACCTCTCTCTATGTTCTCTCTCTCCTCCCCTCCCCCAATCTGTGGTAGCCACGGTTCTACTCTCTGCTTCTATGATGGCAACTTCTATTTTTTTAGATTCCACATGAGTGAGCTCATGTAATACTTTTCTTTTCTTTTCTTTTCTTTTTTTTTTTTTTTGCAGTTTTTGGCTAGGGCCAGTTTTGAACCCACCACCTCCAGTATATGGGGCCAGTGCCCTGCTCCTTGAGCCACAGGTGCCACCTGCAATATTTTTCTTTGTCTAGCTTATTTCACCTAACAGGAGGATCTCCAATTTCATCCATGTTGTTGAAACAGGATTTCATTCTTCTTTATGGCTGAATAGTATTCCACAGTGTATATACACCACGTTTTCTTTATCTATTCATCCTCTTTTGGACACTTAAATTTGCAAAAACTATGATGTGAGCAAATAGAATTCAATTCTGCTTTAAGGGTCAACAATAATATTGTCAGCCAACTTCTCATTGTCTGCTCTCAGATACTATGTACAATTTCACTGCAAAGAAACGAAAGAAGATGCTGTAATCCTATTTCGCATGCCCTCAAATGGCTCTGTGTGTGTGTGTGTGTAGGGCATGGGGAGTTATCACTTCTTTTCTGGCTACTTCTGCTCAAGGTACAGCTGATTTATCAAGTAAAAACATTATGTACTAGACTAATGTAGTCATCCTTAGGAAGAGCTCCATACAAATGCAATTGTATTAAAGAACACAGTGCTGCTGGAAAGGACCAGATAGTCTTAAATCATCCAATTGTCTGGGCGTAGAAATACCTGTGATCCAAATCTCCATTCTCTTCTAAGAGTAAATATTTCTTTTCTCTCTGTGGAAAAACATGCTATCATAGTATATCATAATTCTGTTGTGACAGATGGTGAGTTATTGTTCAAAACCCTCTACTCCCAGCAGTACAGACTCTTCACATGCTGTACTCATTTTACACCCTCACTCATATTGTTTCACATTCTAGAATGTTCTTTCCTCAAGAAGAAACATTACTCTGTCATCAAACAGACATAGATTTGAAATCTGATTATACCAATTACCACCTTGGATATGTGCATTAACTTCTATGACTTCTGATTTCCTTAAATGGGAACTGTGGGTATGAGTACCTCTTTAAATGATTACTATGACATTTAAATTAGATAATACATGATACATATAAATTTCCCGTAATGTGTTTAGCATATAATAGAGGCACAATAAATCATCGAGCCTGGTTGAAATTAAGTTTCCATCAGCTTTCCAAATCTTGTCCATTCTGTTGAGTCCCAGTTCTTCTCCTCATAAATTTAGCTCACATTAATCTCACTTTTCTCTCAATTGCTATGTTTTCTGCTCATTAACTATGGCACTTAATCGTTTAAAATTTGATTGCTGTAAATTCTGCTTTGCCTGGATAAGAACAGCAGGTCCTTGAATAAACGTCCTTTCATTCAACGTTGTTACATTGCTGAGGACAAAACCAAGCCAATTCCCAGCTAGGGCCCTGCCTGTGAGGAGTATGCACCCTCTCCTCGCATCTGTGTGGGTTTTCAACAGGTCTTGCATTTTCTTAGTACATTCCCAAAGCTGCCCATGAGGTGAACAGGTGTCTCTGCATGGTCCCCGAGTGAGTGAGAGTGGGTGTGTGGTAGGGCCCTGGGATGGGATGGCTCCTGTCTTGGGTTGGTTCTTGCCTTGGTGTTAAGCTGTCAGGACAGGCCCAGGCCACCTGAGACCCTGAAGTGGAATAAGCAGATAGGAAAATCTGAATGACTATAAATTATTGATGAGTAAATATTCATCAAGTCTACAATAATCATACCTGTGCGCACCAATGAACAGTGCAGTGTGAGTGCTCAGCGAGCCACCTGCTGACGATGCCTGGTTTCTGACCGTGTGTGGTAGGACGTGTTCCATCGACTCCTTGGTGTGACCCACCACCATTACAATTACTGTCGCTCGGCTTGGTGCCTGGGGCTCAATCGGCTAAGGCGCCAGCCACATACACCTAAGGTGGTGGGTTCGAATCCCCAGCCCGGGCCCGCCAAACAACAATGATGGCTGCAACCAAAAAAAAATGGCCGGGCGTTGTGGTGGGCACTTGTGGTCCCAGCTACTTGGGAGGCGGAGGCAGGAGACTCGCTTGAGCCCAGGAGTTGGAGGTCGCTATGAGCTGTGATGCCATGGCACTCTACCCAGGGGGATAGCTTGAGGCTCCGTCTCAAAAAAAAA
>CAUYQV010177865.1:0-18994 GCA_963574575.1 Galagoides demidoff
CATAATAAAATAGAAAACACAAATGCAGTTGAGAAAATTAATGAAGCCAGATATAGGTTCTTTGAAAGGAGAGAAGCCACAGAAAACCTGTTCTATTAAAAACATAATATGCTGCACCGTGGCTCACACTCTGGGAGGATATCCTAGCATTCTGGGAGGATAAGTTGAGGTTAAAAGTTCAAGACTAGCTATCCTAGCCCAATTTACAATCGCTAAAATGTAGAAACAGCCTAAATGTCCTTCAACCTAGGAATGGATTGGTAAGCTGTGGTATATGTATACCACAGAATATTATTGAGCCATTAAAAAAAATGGAGATTTTTCAGCATTTGTACTAACCTGGATGGAGGTAGAACACATTATTCTTAGTGAAGCATCACAAGGAATGGAGAAGTATGAATCCTATGTATTCAACTTTGATATGAGGACAACTAATGACAACTAATGACATGGTGTGACATGGGGGAAGGGGAGATCAGACAGAGAAGGAGGGAGGGGGTAAAGGAAAGGAAAAGAAGAAAAAAAAAGAAAAGAAAAGAAGAGAAAATAGTAACTAATTCTCACATAAATTGGATTTAATTTTGACCAAAGTACATTACTTAAACATTAATTTTTAATTAAACCTGGTAATATGTTATTTAAGATATTGCATCCTCATTTATAAGTGAAATATGTTTGTAATTTTCCCTTTATAATAATATATTTTCTCCAATTTTAATATCAGGTGTATCCAGATGAAGTAGAATGATTTTGAAGTATTTCTTCTTTTTTTATTGTCTATAAGATTTGGCATGATCTGTTTTTTGAAATTATGTTTTACTTTTATTTATAAATATTAGTTGTCTATTTTTTGAGACTTTGGGAAAAAATAATAAGATGAAGTTAACTGATGACTCCATACTGAACCTCAGAGTCAAAGCATTTAATAATAGTCATACTCTTATTTGACAATGTGAATGCTACTTTCTTTGCATTATTACTATTATTACTATTGTTTAATATTTTGATGCAGCAATAGTCTGATTAATTTTCTGCATGTGTTTATCTTTATTCATTTTTTATGAGGTTTTTGTCTCTAGTCCTTATCTTAAACATTGTTATTGTTATTAAATTTTAAGCCTTTTTAATTTTGTGAAGGCAAAAAGTGGAAACCTAATAAATACATGTATATGAAAAAAAATTCAAGACTAGCCTAAGAAAAGACAGACCCCTGTTGCTACTAAAAATAGAAAAATTAGCTAGGTAAGATGGTTTGCCTAAAATCCTAGCTACTTGGGAGGCTGGCAGGAGTATTGCTTGCACGCAGGAATTTGAGGTTGTAGTGAACTATGATGATGCTCTTTACCCAGGGCAACAGAGTGAGACCCTGTCAAAAATATGATAATAATAATAACAACAAAGGCAAACTTCTGTACAGACACTACTGTTATTAAAAGGGAGTAACATTAGAGCAATAAATTGGAAAATGTTGATTAAATAGACAAGTTTCTAAAAGATACAATTTACTCAAACTGACACCTAATGAAAAAGAAAATGTGAGTAATTTGATTCTAATTAAATAAATTGATCCTCAATTAAAATTTTTTCCATCAAGAAACTGTCAGGTCCAGATAGCTTTACTGGTGAATTCAATTGAAATTCTACCAGAGACAAGGAAAAAATAAAAAAATAAATAAAAAGAAAATAAAAAGAAACTCTTCCATTGCCCCATTTGTTGTATGAGTGATATTGCAAATGAACCTAATAGGAACATTACAGAAATAAAACCTAGAGACTAATTACATATAAAAACATAGACACTAAAGTCCTAAAAGATATCAGATAGCTAATAGATTGTACCCGCATACATATACTACATATACACAGTTTATGAGAATGTAGTGACTACATAATGGTGACTACAACTGTGGTTTCACAGTAGACTGTCAAATAAGACCTTTCCCCACATTAATAAAGGAGAAAATTATAGGATAACATCAGTAAAGGCAGATAAAGTGAGTCATATAATCTATTTAATAAATTCCTAAATTTGAGGAAAGCCAGAACTAGAAAGTAGTTTATACTTAGAGATGCCATGTTGAAGACTATTTATCTGAGATTATAAATGAGAGAAAAATATTTACTACTAGCACTTAAATTTCACAATGTGCTCAAGGTCCTAGCTAGTGTGGTAAGGCAAGAACAATAAATAAAAAGTAAAAGGATCAGAAAAAAAGGAATAAAACTTTCAGTTTTTGTAGACATTATGATGTGTGCAGAAAACCCAAAAGTATCTACTGAGAAACAATTAGAATTAATCAGTAAACTCAGCAAGGCCTCTGAATCTAAGGTCAATAGGCATAAATTTAAAATTTCTCTCTTGTCAGTCACAGGAGTTAGAAAATGAAAAAGTTAGCTTATAATACCAGAAATCAAGATGGCTATGAGTAATTAAAGATATATAAGCTTCTAGATGAAGAATTATAAAATCCCATTAAGAAGTATTAAAGAAGAATTAAATAAATGGAAAGATGAATGACTCAATTTTATAAAGACTCAATTTTATAATTTTCCTCAAATCGACTCATAAATTCAATACAACTCAGATCAAAATTCCCATAGGTTTTGATTTTGATTTTGATGAAAATTGACAAGTTGACTTTAAAATTCTTATGGAAATGTAGCCAGAAAACAACAAGATTAGAAGGGCTAACTGTATAGGATATCAAAACTTATATTATGAGTCTATAAGATTTAAGAGGGTATGGTACAAGGATAAACTGACTGATAGAACAAAGTAGAGAACCCAGAAATAGATCCAGGCATTATGAACACTTACTTTACCATAAAAATGACAAAACCACAAAGCTGTGAGAAAAGGAAGTTCTTTTTGATAAATGGGCCATGTAGGTCTCCATGTAGAAGACCCTACCTCACACCATAGGCAAAAGTCAGTTCCAGATAGATTGTAATTCAGTATGTCAACGTGTAAAATGATAAGGCTTTTGGAATTGAGTCAATGATCTTTTTCATTTTGGACATTGACTGAGAGGACTCCCAGTTAGATAGCTGGCCCAAGGAGGTAGCAAACATGGATGGATTCTTCTAATTAATGACACCTGAAGTAGTAGATATTCATGCATCCCAAAGGGTTTCTTTTTCTTTTGGGTAACACCTTCCCTTAGTAACTTTCCATTTCGAGTTTCCCCGATCCTAGGAATGAAATATGAGAAACATAAGTGTGACATGACCTAGGTGTTTGACCCGTATTCCACACTGCTTTGCTCCACCTTGCTTCTCACCCACCTCTTCCATCTGCTCTTCCTCCAGCATGACTGCCAGTGTTTGTGTGCTCATGAAAAGGCTGTGCACAGTTAGCTCCTTCTTCCATGGGTGAATTGTCCTCTCCACCGGTCATTTCCACTTGGTCTTCTGTGTTCTCTAGTTTCACTGAACTGCATTCAGATGAGTGTTCTATTTTGTCTGTCCTATCCAAAACTTGGTTTATTTCATAAATAGAAAATGTATAGTTGTCTTCAAGTTCTCTTAAAGCATCAGGATATCATCTTCCCACTCCACTTTTCCTATGTACATTAGAGGGAGCATGGCCTGTTGACACCTTGATTTCAAACTTCTGGCATCCAGAAGATACATTTTTATTATTTTCAGTCAAAACAAAACATTTTTATTGTTTTGGATTGTGATGCTTGGTGCTGGCAGTCTTGGGGAACTAAGACACCAATGTAGAGGGGATTGAAAAGGACAAAACCGAGTATCTATGGCCCATGGAGGGCAGGCAGCTGACTCTTCTGTCCCATAACCTCCACTCCCATGGTGTGGGGAGGAGGCATAAATGATAGCAACCCCTGGGGAGTCCTTCCCATCTTTCTGGGAGACCCTGAGATCAGCAAGGACTCTTCCCATAAGACCTTCCCCCCTTGCCTTTGGAGGTGGTTGCTCAGCAGCACTCCTCTATGCTCTAGATCTTTGGGTTCGATTTTGGTGATTTTCTTGGGATTGCTGTAGTCATTGTATGTTTCAATAGTAGGTGTGAAGCAGCTTGTGGGGGAGAGAGAGAAACTCTTCTTGGGGAAGGCAGATGAGTGTCTCCTTCAGGAGCAGTTTCTTTCCGCCCTTCTCCAGCTTCCTCAAGTGAGAAGACTCTTCACAGACGCTGCTCCAGGTTTTCTCTACTCCATGCTCACTCAACAGCCATTTCTCCCCCTCAGTCAATAAGGCTGTACCTGGCCTCCTCCTGGGACCCAGAGACACCTCTGCTTTCCCTCCTCCTCCTAGGACTTGCAAGATTGTTAGGAAGGGAGGAAAGGGGAACCCCAATCTCCCCCTGTCTCTCAAGGGGACTGTGTCCACCCTCCCTTTCTCGTACCTCTTCAGCAACCTCTGTTCCTCAAAACATTACTAAGAGAGAGAGAAGGCAAGCCACAGAGAGAAGGAGGTACTTGCCATATGTATGTGTGTGGGCGCGTGCACATGTGGGGATGCATGCATAAATAAGATAAATATAGGCCCAGAATATAGAAGATTATCTTTTTGAAAAGAAAAACAAAACCAAAAAAGCTTTTTACAAATCAGTAGGAAAAAGCCAACAGCCTAATAGAAAATATACTAGGATTTGACCAGGCACGTCACATAAAATTGATATTGAAATGGCCAATAATCTTTCGTCATCAGGGAAAGGGAAATGTAAGCTTAAAACACAATGAAATACCACTATACACCCAACAATAGTCACAGCTTAAGACTGACAATATCAAGTACATGCAAGAATGAGGCACAACAAAAACACACAAAAGAATACATACTGTGTGATCACACATAAAGCTCACAAACAGGCAAAGTTAAATTATCGTGCTTATGGATACATTCATTTAGGTGGTACAATTACAAGGGAACAAGGAAGCAATCACTGTAAAAGCCTGAATGATAGTTATACTTGTGGCGGAGGCAAGGGGGAACATGGAGTGGGATGGGAGTGGGGCTGGCAATGTTCTGTTTTTTGTCAAGTGTGGTGGTAAGATATGTGTTTGGTTTTATATTAATTCTTTAAGCTGTATATATATCTTCTGCATTTTTCTGTATGACATTTTAACATAAAGTGGACAAAAATGAATCCGAAAAATGAAAACTTTTTGATTAAGCAAAAACAAGGTGGGGGATAAAGAGAAGGAAGAGACTTATGTTAGTGTATGGTCTAACTGCTAGTGGGATATTCAATTACTCCATAATAGTCTTAAGCCAACAAAAAGAGTAATCACTGTATATCTATCTTTACAGACACACTGCTAGTACATCAGAGAGTTGATTGACCTTGTCTTGGCTGTCTTCCCTGATGTTAAGAGGCCACACTAGCCAATCAGATTATTTCAGGGAGTAATGGAAACCACTGCAGAAAGGATGCTTTATTATTAGTAATTCTTACTGATGCTACTTTGGGAGGTGACTATTGGTAAATTATACTAAGCACTAAACAGATTTTATCTCAATAACCCCCCACAACAACCTTCCAGCATTGCCCCAGTTTTCAAGTTTGGAAACTGAGGTGTAAGGCAGCTATGTGACTTGCCCAAGGACTTTCAGGTGATGGAGAGGGCGCACATGCCAGCAGTCTAACTTTGGAGCCTGCACTTACCTTTGCACTAAAAATGGTGGGTCTCTATTTAGACCCCTGTGTAAGTTTCAGCTAACTAAAGGCAGGAATAGTACAGTAATGACGCTGGGGTATAAGATCCAGCTTTATGCTTCCTTCTTCTCTACTCTGGACAAAGAGCCAGTATGTGGTGATTCTTCTACTTTAGATTACTTTATCCATTTACCACAACCACCCTGCTAGAGAAACACTACTATCCTCTGTTTCCTTATACAGTGGTTGCAGTCTGAATTTTCACCTGCAAGCTGATCCAGCATTAGATAAACAGAAGGGAAACAGCTAATCACCCTTGGGCCAAAATGCATTAGAGACTGCACTGTTGCCATCCAAGAGGACTCCCAGGAGCTCCACTTGAGACGTAGAGAGAGGGGTTTTCATCACAAGTCTGAGAACTGTTCTTGGATTTCAAACATTTGGAAGATTTTTGCAACATCCAAGCAGAGAATAGGATAAGGTGTAGTAAACATTAGCACTTGATCTCATGCTCATTCAGAAGTCACCACTCTGGGCATGTGACCCTAGCTCACCCATTCAGGGTTTTTCCTGAGCATTCAGTATATGAATGCAGAGTGGGAAGCCCTCGACAGGCATGATGCAGACTCAAGTCTCCAGAAAGTCATTTGCTCATCAATTGGAGGAGTCTGAGGCAGGAGCAGCCCCCAGAGTGAAGGGAGACAAGAGAGAAAAGAAGGGAAATATCTATTTGAATTCCTATTGCTATTCAGTCCTTCACAGTTAAAAGGGCACTTTCCCTCAGACATGAGCTTGAAATGGGGTTCCCTTACTTACCATCAAAAGTCCTGACTACAAGGGCATTGACTTTTTTGTCTTTTTAGGGACTTTTAAATCCTTGTGTTTTAGAAGTTAATCATTAACTACAGTAGAACTTCTGTAAATTGACCACTCAAGGCACTGTAACACACTGGTCAACATACAGAGGTGGTCAACATAAGGAACCAGGCCTCCCGTACTAATACATACATGTGATTCAGGTCCGGTCTATGAAAATTAGGTTAACTTAAGGAGGTGGTCAAGGTAGGGAGGTCATAAACTATGGAGGTTCTACTGTATTTGTTGCGATCCCACTTTGAGCCAAATGCTGTCTTAGGCACAGTAGGTAAAGTTCATCCTTCCCAATAGGAGTTGATGGTGAACCTAAAGCAGTAAGACTGATTCAAGAATATGCAGGCACGTGACTGAGTTCTGTGTGTGTCAGCAGTACAATGTCAACTGTACCTGTGACCAAATTGATTTCTCACCTTATCCCACTAGGAAGTAGTTGACTCTGTGTCATTCCTGTCTAACCTCCTGTGCCCGCACACACAATTACATGCCCTCCAAGAGCCACCCTATGGTCTAGGATAAGCCAATCAATTTTAATGCGTATTTAAGAGAATTTTCACAGTGTGCAAGTCATTGCATTAGATTATAGATCATGTAATAATTAAAGCATTAAAAGAACCCAATTGAGGATTCTCTTTCTGCCAGCAGATATCTTTAGGTCAAGAAGGTCTCTAAAAACTGGCAGATCATTTTTAGTCCTTTAAGAGAGGCAAAAATGACTTTGAATGTAATTAGATGTTCTTACCAATTTTCCTCTGCTAGAGCTCCACATCTCATTCTAATGAAGCCCACAAAAAAGTTTAGAACTTCTAGCATTCTGAGCTTCAGATTGATGGTAGGGTATTGCTTTGAAGATGTGAGAACCCATGATATTGCTTGAATCTTTTTTTCTTTTTTAATTACAGTCACAGCTATGGGAAAGTAAAGTTTCAAACAGGCAGGACATCCGTGGCACTGTAGAGCCCCGGGCTGCTGTTAGAACTGTGTCCCTCTGCCCCCCTCTTATCCAGTCTCTCATGGCTCTTGCATATTCCAGACATCAATTTGAAATAAGAAATATGCCCCTATATTTATCTTCAATTCTCCTATCAAAGGTTGACTTTATTACTTTCCTCTCAAGCATCTGTTTATCAGGGCATTCTTTTCTTTTAAGGTGGAAGATCTTGTGTGTAGTTACTTTTAATTGTATTAATCCTTTAAAAGAACAGGACTCAAATTAAAAGTACAAAAAGCTAAAAGAAAAACATTTTCAGTAAAACCTAATAACCATTCTGAGTAAGATTTCATGACACTGGAGTTAAAAGTATTACTTTTTTATATAGCCTATCATGTCAGCTGTTGACTATGACTCTTAAAATACACATCTATACCTCAAACTTACCCAAGGTCATACAAGAGAATATGCATATTAAAATATAAAATGTATTAAGATTATGATATTTTAAACGGGAGGCCAGATTGTGTCCCTCCATACTCTAGAGAGCCAGCCAGGTTCTGATCACATGAGTCTGTGTAGGCAACAGTAGAGGATGTATGGTAAAGTTCAGTCTCATTCCCATGACAGCTCTCACTCTGATGGCTCTAGCCTCCCTGCTTCCTTGTTGTTACCAGATCACAGAAAACACTTCCCAACTCAGGACCCTTGCAGTTCTTACCCTTTTTCTTTCTAGAATGTTCTTTTCCTAGAACATTCTCAAACAGGATTTGACTCAACCATGATCTGCTCAGAAATGCTTTCCTTAAGGACCCAGTCTATAGTGGTACTTCTGTTTTCTTCTGCCCCAGCCATTGTCTTCCATGAAGGGGGAGAGGGAAGAAGACAGGTCTCCTACTGTAGACCTATCTCCTGGACCATCTGGCTGGGCTTTAGAGAATGAGATAGCCTTCTATTCCTTTTGTGGGGCACACTTGATGAGATTCTTCATAGCCTCAAAGTTTTCTGATGGGAAAAAATAAGCCTCAGGTCCCTAAAGTGAGCCATCACTTCTCTCAACTATCAGTGGAATAATCAGATTCCACATCTTTACCAGGAAAAATTGGAGACTCTGAGCCTCCTTGAGCTGGATGAGAATTTAAAGAGCATATAATGCAACCTGTTGTTTTATAAAGAAGAAACTATGGCCCAGAGAGAGAATATAACTTGTCAAGACACACACAGTGACAAAGCCTAAAAAACACACATGAAGACAGGTTTATAGCAATTCCTGGATAATTCTTCTACATGGGTGTTTAGAAGGATTTTGTGTGTGTTCATCTTTGTCTTATAACAATCTGCATTTCATTCTAAGAACTGGGATCCTCAGGAAAAGCAAATACTCCCTGTTCACGGGAGCCTTCACTATATTTTCTTGCCAATTTTAAACTTTGACTTTCTGGTCCCAAGCAGAACTTGGAAATAATTCATGATAGCCTATTTGTGAGGAACTGACACAGACCATAACTTATTTTACCATCAATTTCATACTTAAAATATAGCATTAAAGGTTTCATTTTTGTTGTTGTTGTTTTTGATAAAGGGTCCTGCTCCCGGAAAGAGACTTCTATCTATTAGCCTAAGGATTTTTTGTTTTGTTTGTTTGTTTTTGGAATCTGAGCTCACATACAAGGCAAAAAGAACAGAGTTATGTCAACTTCAGTACCTTTTAAATGGTGGAGAAGAAAAAAGAATAATAACCCCATTAAGCTGTTAAATGTGCTGAACCTTGACAAATTCTCAATGTGACGATACTTGAGGATATATCTATAATCCTTCAGCAAATACGCTTTTTATTCAACTATAGAGTTGCCCATACTCCAAACACAAGTGCCATTAATTAAATAACACACTCAGCAAACTCTCAGAGCCATTAATTATCAAAGGTAGCCTGCTCCATGCTCAGTTCTAAATTCTATTATAAAAGGAGAGCACAATTTAGAGCTAAGAAATATGCTGAAGGAAGGTCACCCTCAAAAGCATGGTGAGAAGAAGTCACAGACAAAGCAAATGGCGAAGCGTGTGTGCTTTTTAGCTTTGCCTTTACCCCGTTGCTTGACAGAAAAGAAAGTGTTTCACATCAGAGGGACTGTCTTTCCCAAAATTAGTTTTCCTCATGAAAGACACAAGTAAATACGAAGTAATCCTTTTTCATTTCAACAGAGCTGCAGAGAAGAGTAATATCAGTTGAAGATTCAGAGACAAATAAAGCCTGTTCTTCACAAACTTCATCAGAAGGGAGAGTCATTTAGGGGGAGTTCTTTCTAGACACAGAAACGGGGTGTGGGTGGATTTAGAGCAAACAAGCAAGACAGAAGCCTAAGAGCTTCAAAGGAGCAACAAGAAAATGCCCAAGCAGTAGTGTGAGTTTTCCAGGGGTGGTTTGCCCTGGTCTGTCTCCTCACCCCCGCCATCAAGCATCTGCACTCACTCAGCTTCATCATTTGCCAAGGGGTGATGAGCCGTGTGCAGCTCTAGTCAATCACTCACAGCTATAAGCTTCAGGATCATCCTTCTTCTGTGTCTGCTGTTCTTAGGGTTTGCTTTATCCCTTCACACAGAAACTGACAAGGCTGAGTCTGTGGTCACTTTACAAATGACAGTGATGGGCAAGCCCCAACCTCATCATACATAGAGCAGGTGTCTGTGGGCACCTCCCGCTTGAGGAGGCCTGGCCACCTCATGTCCAAGGTTGATTTCTAGTCTCTGTGTCCTCAAAGAGGCAAGCGTGGAGGATTAGGAAACGCTCTGTTTAGAAGTTAAGTAACACTTTCTCATTGCAGGAAATTGTGTTATTAATCAGCATGTGCAGCCAGCACGCCACAGAGGAATGGTTCCAAGTTAGGAAACTGGCTGGGAAGTTGCTCTGCCCTCTCCAGTCTGTCTGCACGCTGCTAGGTTTCTGGCCGCTGCCCCAGAGTAACCCCTTCCTACCTCTAGATGGAAGTATAATTACGTTGCCTCGAAGACACTAATCAGAGGAGCTCTCTGATCCTTGCCATTTCTTCCTCAGCTTCCCTTTTACCCACTTACTCTAAGAGATTGCCACCAGCAGCTTTTGTGGTCCAATTTCTGAGACCAGTTTATTAAGAAAAAGCTGAAAAGCAGAGGTCATGGGTGCCTGCCTTTGGAAAATTGCTCACCTTTTTTCCAGTGTGAGCAGAATGACTTTCTTGGCTGCCTCTGTCTGTATCTGTAGTCTGCTAGGAACTAAGAAGAGTTACTTCTCAAAGAAGGGAGTTGTTAAAGAGAAGTTTTATTTGCGTCTCAGAACTGTTTTATTAGTGAGCAGGGTTACTTCATTTTAAAGCCATCTCTGTGTCAATCCTGGAATCGATGCAAAACAGTCCATTTTATGAATCCTTTTGGGCAACTCCCCTTGAAGGGCAATTTTCCTATTCATGTGATTCTGTAAGAGTGCAGAAGACAGACCACTTGGCATTAGCCAAGAGGCCAGGAAGCAATGATAGACAACCTTATCAGAAGCTGAATATTTGAAGCTGAAACCTCTTGAAATCTGTGTCCAGCATCTGAACCTCTTGGGGGCATTTACAACTTTGTATTGGGAGCACACTTTGGAACTGGATCAAGGGGGAGACCGGCTTGTAGTTTGCCACCGTCATATTCAATGTTTTCCCTCCAGAGGCCCAGGCCAAACTTCAGACCAACTAGATCAAAATCTCTGGAGGAAGCCTGGCATTTTTTTCCATTCCCTCAGGTGATCCAAGGAGCAGCCAAGTGGAGATACACTTCCTTAATGAAACAGAAAGGAAGCCTATTGAAATGTTGTGGTCCCAAACCTCCCCTCTATCCTCTATTAAGTACAATTGACTGGAAGCTGCTCCCATCCAGGTTCTCAACAGAAAAGGCAGATATTAAGCTATTTTCTTAGCTTCAGAGAAGAAGAGGCCCTACTCCTCTGGGTCTCCAATGTGGTAAAAAGGTGTTTAGTAAAAAAAGGGTTGCCCTGAATGCACAGAGCTTGTGGAGAAAGGCTGGATCAGGCTTGATGACACTTGCATGTTCAAGAAGTCAGTGTGGTTCAGTTCAGATCCAAATGGGACCCCTTTCTTCCTCTGCTTTTGCCCTGTACCCACTAAATCTGTGGTCCCCTCCCCTGGCGCTGCAGACTGTGCTAGTCATGGCCTGTTAGGAACCAAGACGCACAGCAGGCAGTAAGGGGCAGGGGGCAAAGCTTCATCTGTATTTACAACAGCCACTCCCCATCATGCGCATCTCTGCCTGAGCTCCACCTCCTGTCAGATAAGCAGAGGCATTGGATTCTCATAGAGGTGTGAACCCCACTGTTAACTGGGCACACGAGGGATCTAGGCTGCAGGTGCCTTGTGAAAATCAAATGCCTGATGATCTGAGGTGCAGATGAAATCTGCTTGAATCATTCCCAAACCATCCCCCTCCCAGACCTCCCATTCCCCACCCCTGGTCCATGGAAAAAGTGTCTTCCATGAAACCTGTCCAAAAAGGTTGGGGACCACTGCACTAAATCACGCAACAGACACAAACCAACGTCAAAGACTTTCCTGGAAGTTTAAGGGAGAGATGGATGAGGAAGTTAGAGCCTATACTACACAGCAAACCTTACAAAAACCAGACTTAAAGTTCCAGCATCAGACATTTTAATTTTCCTTCCAAATTCAAAGCTGCCCTCTCCAGAAATATTTTTCTTCTGTCTACACTCTATGGCAATGGAGCTTCCCTTCTGTTATCATTCACTAGTCTGCAAAATGTACCCCTGACAGTGAGATTCTTAACACTGCCTATTATTTATTAAGCATACCCTGGGTAGAGGAGGGAGTTAATCTGCCACTCTGTCTGTTAGGAACTTGGAAATAATCAAAAACTGAAAAGTATGTATGTTCACGGGATTATTCGTACTTGTCCTGCTCTTAGTACATTCTAGACCATTCGCTGCATGCCTATGACCCTGCCTCACTCTGTGTGAAGTGTTTCCCCAAATAGGGACTGGAAACACCATTTAACCTTGCAGGTGACCTTTCACCTCTTTCCAGTGCCTTCCTAGCTAAATACTTTTGTTTATATGCCCAAATAACTTAGAACAGTCTGTTGCAAAGGTAATATGGAGAGAAGCTATGATTTAAAGAAGAGCACCTTGTGTTTGAAACCCAGTTAGAAGATGGGACGATGGCTGCCTAGAGACACCCTTCTCTACTGACGGGGCATCATCTTCCATTGTGCTCATGAGTACTGAGCTTTCATTTGCTTTGACACTCCCGAGTCTCTGTGATTGGCAATGCTCTATAAAGAATAAATAGTGATAATGACATTGACAGAGGCTATTATTTCATCAGCATTATAATGTGCTATGTGTGTTTTAGTGTGTTATGTGTATTAATGCATCTGGTTAGCTTTACAATTCCAAGTATGTTCACAGTTCTTGGAGACACACTCTCAGTCAGTCAATGATACAATTGGACTTCAGACTCAAATCTGGCCTCCTAAAAGCCTGACATGTTCACCCGGTATACTCTGACTTAACAGGTAGATGATCCTGCTTCCTATAAGCTTCTAGGCCACTTGGGGAAACAAAAGTCTTGAAGATAGAGTTTTAAGGAGCAAGGCAGACATGTTGGCACCAAAGCTGTGAGAGCTAAGTCAAGGAGGCATTATAAGGAGACTGACAGAAAGCCTCCTCAAGTGTGGATGGAGGCATCCATAGAGTCTTGGAAATTACAAGGATGCTTCTGGGAAGGGTGGGTGTGGGAAGTAACATGGGGCCACAACACTTAGAAGACAGACCAAAAATAAAACCAAGGAGAACGTCTCCCGTGACATAAATCTGCCCTAGATAGTCAAGGTGGAAGAAAAGAAACAGCACATCCATTTCAGGCTCAGGTGCCTCTGACTCACAGTCAGTAATTGTTCAAGGACAGGGCAATGATGAACGAGAGGAAATTTACCTGTATCTCCAGACAAGCTGGAGAGCAATGGGTGTAATTGGGGATCAACCCAAAGTCATGTAGGGAGAAAACAGGTCCCCTTCTCCAGCAGGGCAAGTTGACTGGTGGTACACTCTCCATCCCCACTTACAGACATCAGTGGGCCTGGGAGGAGATCTTGAACTCAGACAAGAGGCTTCCTGATGCAGGTTAGAAGCAGAAGTGCGTTCTGGATCCCAGAAAGGACCAGATGTAATTCCAAAGGGGTGCCCTGCCCATTGGTCTCTGACTGTGTTACTAACTTAGAGGATAAGTGTAGTGCTGGGCTCAGTAAAAAGTCTACCCACATACAAGCAGTCCCTGGGTTATGAATGAGATAGGTTCTGTAGGTTTGTTCTTAAGTTGAACTTGTATGTAAGTTGGAACAGGTGTATTTACCTCATATCTGTATTCACTTCCATTCTTAAGTGCAAGTTGTATGTCAGTCAGATGTTTTTAACTTGGAGACTCGCTGTTAAGTCCCTCTCTGTTCATAAGAGCAAATTGTACTTATCAGATGTTTGTAACTTGAGGACCACCTGTACTAGAGGCTGAAGTGTGTGCTAGTGTGTCCTCACCGAAGTGGGCTGAATGGGCTCAACTACAACCTACTTAGTGGGATTAAACTACACACTTTCGAGCAAGCAGGAACCTGGGTCTTCGCAACTCAGCTTTCCTGGTCTGTGTTGACACTCAAAGCCACAAATAACAAATAGTAAGTGAAAAGCAATTTAAATCTTTACAGAAACCTCTTGAAAACACTGTAGGGGGAGTCTATTTGTGCTTCTCAGCAATGTTTCTCAAAATCATATATCACACCCATGGGAGCTGCCCAAATATACACCAGGCCCCTTTCGTGCAATGTATCCATGAAGTCCCCATCTGTTTAATTCCTCCTCCTCTGTTTAATTTTCACTCTGCCTTCACTGTCCTCCAGGCTACTCTGCCCTCAGTGTCCTGTGCTTTAGTAGTACCTATTAGCCCATTCTTGACTACACCCATTTCACTGATAGCAATAATCAAGGCCTAGAAGCAAAGGCTCCAGCAGAGGAGGTAGGGGGCAGGGCTCTGCAATGCATTCCACATTCTCCTGGATTTGGCTCTAGGTTACTATGTAACAATATATACGCTATCAAGGAATTTTGTCATTTTCTTGTGAAGTGAGATTAAAGAACTTTCTCCCCACTGTCCTATTTTATGAGTGAAAATTGTTTTAGGCCTTGCCCAAATCCTTAAGTTATCTTGGCCTTGAAGTGCCTGCTCTATACTAGCTCAACAGTTCCTCAAATCCAGGGGCTGAGCACCTCAGGTTCATGTCAAGAACTTATTAAAAAAATACGGATTCTTGGGCCTGTGTCCAGACCTGCTAAGTCAATATATAGGGGACAGAGTCTAGAAATATGTTTGTAATAAGCACTTAGCAGGTAATTCTGACAGTGGCTATGTTTGGGAACCCCTTCTCACCTAATTATTAAAAGTCTGACTTGACTTCATTTGTATATAAGCTTTTCGTTGATAACATACCCTCCTATGGGACCCTACCTCTGACTTCTGGTAGCAAGGGCTCTGGGCAGTGGCCACAGAGAATGTGAGGGTCCAGGCAATGAGTAATGCACTAGCAGAGTTGGAATCCATCTATTTTATGGAATCTGCACATATCAGTATGGCTTCTTGTAAAATGTTAATGGTAGATTCGCAGTAAACAAACTTAGATTTTGTTTATTGGCATGACTCAAAAGGTGTTATCATTCTAACTTAATGTCTATTTTTATGTTCCATCATTTCCAGGCATGAAAGTAACTCAAACAAATCCCAAGGTGTAAGGAAATAGGCCTCGTTCTCTAGGACTCTGTGGCACTGGAAATGAAGCTAAGCAGACTTTATTACATCTTACAATTCTGCAACCTTCTGTGAAGCATTTTATTACACTCGTGGAAGCCATTGGGGTTACATTTCAATCACAATGACTGACAGGCTGACTTCAAAACAATGGTGTCAACAGCCCTTCCACACTTCCTTGGCTATGCACTTAGAATAGAAGCTTTTCTAAATTGTCCCTTGGCCTGGATAGAATACAATGGTAGTTAAAATATTTAGCCCATATGTTGGCCAGATTAAATGCTGATATTTTGGGAGCCTCTAAAAGGCACAACTAAGGAAGTTCCTCTTTTAGAACTAGCCTGCTTCCTGTAAACCAAAGGTTTGTTGAGGTTAAGATAAAGTTTAGGGAGTTTCCATTTTGGTAGAGAAGAGTATAGAATAAAAACATGGACCACCTTTCCCAATTACATTCTCTCTCTGCCCTCAGTGCAAAGAAGCAAAGCCAAAAGGGCTTAAGATGGCACATCAGCTTGAGAAAACAAACAAACTTATAATGCAGTGATCAGATACCATACATAGACTGGGCTGTTTGAGAGGTAGGACGGTAAAGAGAGAAAATGGAAAAGCTTCCACTATTGGTTTAAGAAGCCCTTGGTCCATAATGGTCAATTTCTTTCAGGGAAGATGATGGAAGTGGGCTCTTTCGTTCCTCTGGTACACACTATTAATAGCTATAGGGATTAAGAGTTTACATAGAAAAATAAAACACATATAGAACTGTTTCCAATAAACAAAACCAAGGTTTTTCTTTTTTTTCTGAAAAGGCTTTCTGAGAATCTCTTCAGGCTCATGGGCCATTCCATGACCCCAATACCACCTGTAACAAGTTACCACGACAGGGCAGCTAACAGCAACACCAGTGTCTGCTATCCAGGTGTGGAGGCCCCTGGAGCTCACTCTGGAGCCCGGGAGGAGCATCCTCTCCATGCCTCCCCCCAGCTGCTGGTGCTTCTGGTCCTCCTCAGCAATCTTTGCAGTCACAGCCATATCTGTCCCCTGTTGTCACATTCTGCCTTTTCTTCCTGTGTCTTCCTCTGTGTGACTCTCAGAAGAACACTTATCCCTGGATTTAAGGCCCCCATAGAGAACCCAGAATGATCTCCTCAAAAATCTCAGTATTTTTCACTACTTTTTACATCTAAAAAGTTCCTTTCTCCAAATAAGTTTGCATTTAGACTCTAGGGATTTGACATGGACATATATTTGAGGGGGCACCATTCAACCAACTGCTTAGGGCATTTGGTATTTGACCATTTCTGTTTGGGTATAAGCCAGTATTATTCAGTGAAATCTTGTTTAAAATCTTGCTATACATCTTTGCCAAAGCCCTGTTTATTGGCAATCACTGACACTGCCTTCTTGAGACTGGGAAACCCTCTGGTTCCCAAGCCGGGTCCAGGAAGCTTCTCTCTTAGCTATGGGTAAAAAGCACTATAAACTTAACAGGATGTGCTCAGTAGATAAAACACCAGTGATGGAAGATTACAAGTGCTGGTAATCTTCCCTCTGCTTGAGGGTTGATGATTTGTGGCCCAGAGAAGAGCCCTAAAAATACCGATTCTTCTTATACCCAAGAGGCCAAACACACTGATCCCTGTCTCAGGTTTTAATAGCCAGTGTTATAGGAATGCCTGACCCCTGCCTTCAGGGCTAATTTCACATTTCACTCAGGGGTTTGAATCAAAGAAGCAAATAAACACTTGGTCACATGGAACGGTTAGTTGAGTCATACAGCAAGCCTACTTGACCTGTGTTTTCCATTTTGGCTATGCAATTAAAAACCTTCATTTTTTACCTATCTGCTCATGAATTTTCTCATTTCAGCCTCTTCCTGTAGTTCAGACATGGTTTGAAGACTGAAGGATGTAGGTGCAAAAAAGTCAGCCCAAAGCTTATTTTCCATGCTAATCCCATGAGGCCATGGACATCATAATACAACAAGGACTATTTACAGAGACTGTTAGGAGATTTTTCAAGAACTAAGCAAAGCCTATTGATGCCAGTATGAGAAAAAACAACTATTATTCTATTTGCTAAAGTGGGTGTGGTCTGCATGGGGAAAATACAAAATACTCAGGAGAATAATCCTTAAGTCAGAACAACATCCCTGGCAGTAGCTTTCTCCTTCTCTCTGATTTCTTCTTGGGTACAAATAACCATTAGGCTGTTTCTCTATTTCTCAAGGGCTAGAGAGTTGCTAATTTAATGGTAAGTAATGGATAACTGGGTGAATATATGCGTATCCGTTTCCATTGTTACATGTCTGCTGTGCTAGTCAAACAAAAATATATGGCAGCCACACCCTACCCATATTGACAACATTCCAAAGGAAGATTCATTTCTATATGACCAAGAACTCACTTCTCAAACTCTAGGCCTGTTACTTTCTTTATTGTTATACCTGCTGTCAAAACCCAAATGATAGAGAAGATTAATTCTCTATTTTTAGCAAGGAGCTTCAAAGGACCTTTTCCTAAGATTGCCTTCACCACAGCTGACCCAAAGTTAGGGAGAAAACCCCACACATCCTTTCAGATGGGGAGAAGGAGCTATATGCCTTATTGAGCAGAAATTTCTCTCATCTACTCTTCCATGAAGCCAAGTTTCAAACTAAGGTCATGGCATGGACCTGGTTCTTCCAGTTGTCTCTGTCTATTGGGTTTATTGGAGAAGAATTGATAACCAAGGGCTCTCATCAAACACTAAATACTATTCCAGATTTCTCTGTTGATCTGTCTTCTAAGGTGGAAATTTGTGTCTTTGTACTTAGGTACAATGGGAAAGGGAGAGGGATGGTTAAGAAAAGGAGGGGGTATTCAAGTATCATCAAGGTGAAAGCATCCTTTTAATTATGTAAGTGAAGGAAACTTATGGAAATTGCTCTAACTTAATAACATATGGGAAGTGAAGGATGTTTCTAAAAATGTTTCCTTTTACTTTGAAGTAAATATTAATATGTTAACCAAAGTGTTAAAGACCACCTATCCTGGAAATACAGCAACATAAAATAATTAACATGTAATTACTGACTTATAAGGGATCAAAACTGGGCTATTCCAAGCAGTGCCTTTGGCTCAGTGAGTAGGATGCCAGTTCCATATATCCCTGCCACCTGAGGGTGACAGGTTCAAATACAGTGCTGGCCAAACTGCAACAAAAAAATAACCAGGTATTGTGGAGGGCACCTGCAGTACCAGCTACTTGAGAGGCTGAAAGAAAATTGCCTAAGGCCAAGAACTGAAGGTTGCTGTGAGCTATGACTTCACAGCACTCTATCAAGGGCAATCAAGGGAGATTCTGTCTCTAGAAAAAAAGAAAGATCAAACACTTTGGTTCCAGCATGAACTGGAACTGAATGTTCAATCATGTTCACATCCATGTAGTTCATTTCAGCTCTGAAAATATCTTGGCCACCTGCTAAGTATTGAACTTAAAGGCTATAGGCTAAGCAGCCAGGGGTGAACTGGCCTCTCAGGTAGGACTGGAAAGTAGAGGAACTGGAGGGGCGGAGCCAAGATGGCAGACTGCAGCCAGCTTTTTACAGAAGCTCCCGTCCAGAAGGAGGCTGAAAGGACAGAAGTTTAGCTAATTAGTTGATAGTTTGGAGCAGAGCCAAGAGAGAAGATTGAGGAGCACACTTCAACCTTCCTGAGGCGAGCTGCGACCCCAAAAAGACAACCAAAAGGTACAGAA
>CAUYQV010177867.1:0-51171 GCA_963574575.1 Galagoides demidoff
GTACACCTAAGGTGGCGGGTTCGAATCCCCAGCCCAGGCCCGCCAAACAACAATGATGGCTGCAACCAAAAAATGGCCGGGCGCTGTGGCGGGCACCTGTGGTCCCAGCTACTTGGGAGGAAAAGACAGGAGACTCGCTTGAGCCCAGGAGTTGGAGGTTGCTATGAGCTGTGATGCCATGGCACTCTACCCAGGGGGATAGCTTGAGGCTCCGTCTCAAAAAAAAAAAAAAAAAAAACCCGCTGTACCTCCAAGCAAACTCTACTGAATTTGTAGAAGGGTACCCTATAGGATCATGTTGATAGAATCCACTGCTCCTCCTAAACTGTGAACTCATCAAGGGTAGTGACTATGCATTGTTTACCCCCAGCATCCCTCATTGCCTAGCACAGAGTAGGAACTTAATGTCTATTTAATGGATACGGAATAAGATATAAACAGTTTCCTCAATCAACACTATAGTGAAGACAAGTGTCAAAAACTTTTCTCTCTCCTTATGCTGAAAAACTTTATTTTTTTTTTTTTAGACAGTCTCACTATGTTGCCCTCAGTAGAGTGCTATGACATCACAGCTCACAGCAATCTCAAACTCTTGGGCTGAACCAATTCTCTTATCTCAGCCTCCCAAGTAGCTGGGACTACAGGCACCCACCACAATGCCTGGCTACTTTTTGTGGTAGCTGTCGTTGTTTAGCTGGCCCAGGCCACATTCGATCTTGCCACCCTCGGTGTATGTGGCTGGCACCATAACTACTGTGCTATGGGCGCCAAGCCTGAAAGACTTTTTAAAGTCAAACAGGAAAAAAAAGAAAGAAATATCTAGTGAGTAGCATCTGTAATGCCTCTTCTCTTTCACAAGAGGTACTCACTTCCAACATCTTTGTAAGTGCTCTAAGCTTTCCCTTTGTCTTTAAATAAAATTTCTCTTTGTTATACTGAAAAAAAGTATATTGCCTCATTTTATGCTTTCAATAACCCTACACATTAAGTCTTCTTAGGAGCAATAGTCAAAATATTTAACAACCAATATAACGTGAGCACCCACCAATCAGAGTGGGCACTGGCCCAGTAAGACCAGAGCTTGGCTCTAAACAACTGTTCCACCCATGCTGGTAAGTATCAACTGAATGTCAGCCCAGAGTGTGTCATCCCCATGTTACAGATGGGCAAATAAATGCTTTGAAAAGTTAGATAATATGTCAAGCTTTCAGAGCTAGTTAAGTAAGAAATCTAGGATTAGTCTCCAGATGAGTCTGATTCCCAACACCTGTGTCCTTTCCCCCATACCATGGTACCTCTACCTCATCTCTAAAGTCTAGAAGAGTGTGGGAACTTGTTCTAAGTTTCTTGACATCTCGTGCAACATCTATTCACTGGACTCCTTCACCTCCCCAAAGAGGAATAATCATAATTCTAAAGTTATGACCCTTACTCCCTAATTCATACACAAGTAGTCATGTTGCTTTACAGTCAAGCTTCGTTATGTTAATAAATCAGAGCAATACACTTTTATGAAGGGGTTAACAAGAGACAATTCTTGAATAATGTTCCTGACTCCCTTTGCGTTTTCTAAAGTCCATATTCTTTACATTTTAACTACATAATGCAGTTTCTTTCACAAATACACCTCAACTGCTAATGAATATATCCAACGTAATTTTGTTTTATGAAAGTTCAGCGCAATTCCACTCACCTTACACACTTTCCTATTGGAAATGTCATATGTCTTATAAATATATATTCATTCTGGGACCCTGCTATTTACTGAATACTTTGATCAGCCATTGCATAGCACCATAGCCAGACACTACATGGAATGCCACATCCCTACTAGGAATGAAATCATTCGATAATGTTTGGTTTGCTTTGAAGTTGTTTTCCATTACAACAATGTACAAGATTCTAATAAATTCGTCCCTTCTATGAAATTAGTTCTCTTTCTAAAAGAAAGAGCAATTTTTTTCCTTTGGTCAGTTTTTCTGGAACATTGCACTAACCTAAAGGCAATCTAATCATTCTGATTTGCGACCAAAATTTGTTTTCCTGGAAAGAATATAGTGAACCCAAGGAAGAGTATCACATAAAAAGATGCATTTTAAAAGACACAATTTCTTCTTTTTTTACAGAAATAAATTGTGAATATTTTTAAAATGTAAAATTTAGACCAAGACATCTCGAAATTGCTTTAGAACCAATCAACCAAACTATGAAATACGTTATTTACAACTACATTGATGCTAGTACACAAAGAAAATAAATATTCCTTTTTTTGTAATGTAAGTTTGGATCCTCTTTCTATCCAAGTCACAGGATGTTATTAAAAATATTTAACAACCAGAACAGCACAGACATAGGTGATCAAAATGGAAGGCAACCCTAACCCTGGAGAATCAGCCTGGAATCCTTTTCTATGCCATAAAATAACCCTTTAGTTGCTGAGTAGTAAGAAGGTGTTGGAGGTCCCAGGAAAGGATCAGGTCAGCTAGAGTGAGAGAGGCATTCCAAGGGCTTAGTGATTTACCCTTCACTAAGAGGTATTCAGCATTTTAATAGCAAGTTCATTGGTTATTAAATTACCAGTAGTATATTTTATTATAATATTATATTAAATATTAACAGTATAAATAAAAATAACCAACATGGTAAGTATCACCTGAAAATCAACCCTGCCACTCCATACAGTGAACTCAAAATGTCCACCAGTGCTTGCCAGGCACTTTGTTCAACTACTCTACTCTGAGCCCCTACTATCCGGGCAGCCATATTATATAGCATTATTCACTAGCCACAGCCGAAATGAACCAGAATAGACTCACAACCCAAGGGTTAGGAATTTATATGCCATCCAGCAACCCTTGACATGGCTAGCCCAAAAAGATAAACTGGTCAGCCAATCAGTTTCCTGATCTTGGGAATTTTAAGTTAGGAAACATGAAAAGATTGATGCAAGTGGTGTTAGGCCTTTCCTGACAGGAAATGAGAATGGAAGTGGTGATAAAAGCATCACTAACTATACAGAGGATGGGAGGAACTAGGGTTGGACACAAGTGGCAGTAGTTAATCCACAAAGTATGGACATCACAATCAGCACATGAGGAAGAATGGCAATCCAGGTGCCAGAGAAGCAGAAAACAGGGAAACCTCTGTTTTTAGTTTACAAGCAAGAGGTTCCAAGGAACACAACTGACAGATGTCCTAGAGAAATGAATTCCCCTGGATTGAAACTATTATACAGTACTACAATGAAACCCCACTTATGCTCAACCCCCCAAAGACCTGATTCAAGCTGGCCCCCTAGAATAGCAGTTTACAATGTGTGACTCCTGACACACCAGGAGCATTAACATTACCTGGAAAGTTAGTAGAAATTCAAATTCCTACTGAATCAGAAACTCTAGAGGTGGAGCTCGGTAGTTTGGGTTTTAATATGTAAGACTTCCAAGGGATTCTGATCAAAGCCCAAGTTTAAGAAGCAATCCCTCAAGGTGACTTTGCCCATGGTACCAGCATTAAGCGGAAGTAGACTGCTGCCGCCCTTAGAGCAGCTCAGTGGTAATCCTCCCAGAGGTGGATCTTCCAGTTGGTCAGATTTGCTGATGGACAAGCTCCCATGCAATACAGTTTTGGTTATTGATTCCAGGATATAATCCACCATCCCCAAGCAGCTGCAGGATGCAATATATACTCTGAACCAACAACTATAGGCATCCCCAGGAACTGAAGTTTGGAAGATGCCCCCACAAAGATTGTAGACCGACTGACAGGAAGCTTTTAATTTAATCCTTTCACATCACTCCTGGATGAAACTGGGTTGTCTTTCTTCTGGAAGTGGGGGAAGAACATGTTTGTAGTTGAGGTGTACCAGGTAGATGATTTTAGGCAGAGACATCTTCAGTATTATATGTAGGAGAAAGTTTAATGTACTAATCAGCAACAAATAGACTACGGGGAGAATCAATTACTGCCTGTTAGTCCACTGCCTGCCTGAAACCTCTGATGCACTTGCTGCCATGTTTAACCTCACATGACCTCACCTTCTAGCCAGAGGATATAACCCTGACTCAGGTATAGCCAAGTCATTTGAGCCACATGCCTATAATGTGACCTAATGTAGAATAGTATCTATACACATATTATCCTCCAGTCAAAAAATGAAGACTCCAGTAGTTAGATATGAGAAATAAAGTTTACAAAAAATTCCCTGAGGAAGAAAGAGCAGGCTCTATGAAAGATCATGGCAAGGCAAAATAACAATAAAATCAGAATGTACTGAACAACATGGGGTTCTAAGAAATAAAATCGGTAGGCCATCTATTAAGGCTATGGACACATACAGAGAAAAGAAGAGATGCTAAAAGAGAATGATAGTGACAGATACATTAAGACATCATGTAGTAGGCGGCACCTGTGGCTCAGTGAGTGGGGCAACAGCCCCATGTGCCAAGGGTGGCGGGTTCGAACCCGGCCACAGCCAAACTGCAACAAAAAATAGCCGGGCATTGTAGCGGGCGCCTGTGGTCCCAGCTACTCGGGAGGCTGGGGCAGGAGAATTGCCTGAGCCCAGGAGCTGGAGGTTGCTGTGAACTGTGATACCACAGCACTCTACCAAGGGCAACAAGGTAAGACTCTGTTTCTAAAAAAAAAAAAGACATCATGTAGCCCTGGAGAGAGGTGGAAAGCATAACTTCCTGGATTCCTGCTGGCTGAAGGCCTTACAATACCAACCTTTTCTTATTTAGATAGTCAAAATGAGTTACTAGACTGCCTGAGAAGAGGGTTATTTAATTTTCTTTCAGTGTAAAAGCAAGTGAAAGAAAGTAACAAAGAGACAGAGACACAGAAACAGTGAGAGGGGCAAAGACAATGACAGAACCAGAGATAGAGACAGAGAAAGACTTCTCCCTATGGATTCAAAGCATGAAGAATATTCTGTCAGAGAAGTGGTCATGGCCACAATCCCTCCTCTCTAGGGTTTAACCTGAAGTTCAATTAAAAATGAGAAACAAATGAACAAATGAATGAATACACAAATGAATAAATAAACACATAAGTACATTTTAAATGAATCCATAAAATTAATGACTTTTGTCAAGATGGACAGAGGTGACTTTAGCCAAGGTCCAATGGCAAAAAGAACAACAAAAGCTTCTGAGATCAATCACAGATGGAACCAGTAAGCCAGCCCTTACCCCTAGCAATGTAATCAAAAAGGAACAGAAGGTCTGGATCTATGAGATGACAAACCCAGCAACTCAGCTCTTCTGGTGTCCTGAGCAAAAGTTAATTAATATGTCTAAAGGGCTCAAGTGTTTGAATTTCAGACCAGTTATTGGTGAAGCACTTTTTCTCCATAGTGGCCTGAGTGGGGAATCTCACTTAGGTGCCAATGAGATAAGATGGGGGTGTGGTGCCCAAGGCACATCAATTCAGTCATAGCAGGTGACAATGCATAGTCTAGCACCGGCCACAATAACAGTGGCAATCAAGGGATGACAGACCTTGTCGACTTTGATGGCAGCAAAAGCAACATGAAAGCCTGTTCTGAAGCCAACAGCCCAGTGACAGAATGAGGACCTTCTCTGGATCTCAGTAAATACATTGGACCTCAGAGTATTCTCAGAAAACAGAACATTTTGGTACCATGGTCTATTTTTGGCCCTGCCATTTTAGCCCCAAGGCCATCTTTATTCTGCATTATGCTCTTTCCACTCCTCAGAGTATGGACCATTCTGGCTACAATAACTCAACTTTACTAGGAGTTTTGTGTAATGCCCCTATTTCAACTTATAGGATTTCCTTGAATGTGTAGAGAGTTGACTCCTAGAAAGCAGCTAAGCCTGTAAGATGCTGAGTCCAACCCAAACCGCCAACCCACAGAATTGTGATTTACATAAATGGCTGCTTTAAGTTTTAGGGTGGTTGCTTATGCAGCAAAAGCTAACTGGTACAAAGCCTAGCTAAAATGAAGCCGAACTAGGCATAGTTGTCTTCAAAGCCTGAAACTGATAATTCTGAAAACAACTCTGAGTTGTTTCCTTCAGAATCGTAACTCCAAATCCCTACCTCCTGAGAGATGTAATTACTAATTCCAGTTTCATGAGACTTAGGAAGGGCAGCTTGCCACCTACCTCACATTGTAGAAGGTCTCCACATGAGGAAAAATATGCCATGCAAATTATCTCCATGTAGTTTACATTGCTTTTTTTAGAACATACAGAAGAAAAGCAAATCTTAAAAAACACCCTAGTCCATCTATATTCAAATTTCAGCAGTTGTGCATTTATAATAGGATATGAAAGTATCTTTTTTGTCCCAATGTCATAACCTCCAGCAGTTGCCATTTCCCAGAAGACACAAAATACTGTGGTATTACAGTATTATACACCGTTGTCTCAAGGACTCAAGTTCCCTGAAGAACAGTCTCACCAATAATCACAAAATACAGTAGATAATAAGAAATAGCATAGGTGATAAAATTCTCACAAGCGGTTATCAAGTTTTCATTTTATAATGGTACCTCTTTTGATACCTTTTGTATTAGTCAATGTTGTAGCCACCTATCAGGTAATCAACCACAGGCTGTAGGAGCTGACCTTCTTACAGAAGCTGGGCATCTGCACAGTTGAAGCAGTACACATACTGACTTGCAAGGAAAAAGGCTCAAAGCTCCTCTCAGCTCCACTCCCCAGCCTCCTACCCAAGTAACTGAGGAGTGCTGAATTAATGGGTAAGATTCCTGGGCATGGTTGAATCATAATTTGTTGTGAGTGGACCCTGGAGAATGTAAACAAGCCCACAAGGGTAGAAAGCCTCTTTGTGGAATCATTCCCTCTGGAGCTGGTAGCTGTTACTTTTTTACTCATTGTAATGGAAAATTCTAAGATGTGATCTGGATTACAGGAAATACTAAGTTACTCATCCTGTTTCTGTTTTGAGTTCCACATTGTCTCTACTCTAAGCCTCCTTGTGGGCAACCCCAGATTAGTAGAGTACTAAACTGAGGTTAAGGGCCAATGCCTCAGTTAAGAGAATGCTACGTTGCTTCCTTTGCCACTCTTTAGGCAAATGTATCCTTTGTAGAACAAACAAGGGTGGTAGGACCAGGCAGAAGTTAAATATTTCTGAGTCCCCTGGCCAATTACCACCATAATTCATCCCTTAATGGTACCTGGATCTCACTTTAATCCCTAACACCAATGTGATCTCAGAAGACAGAGCAACTATACTCTCCAGGAACCAACATTTGGGGAGTAAAGTCCCACAAGAGATTAAAGTTCCGTCCTTAAACGTGAAATGTTGCTAATGTAAACTCAGTATAGAATCTCCCTTGTGTGTGATATTTTTGGCCTGTTGGCTCCTTAGATCCAAATATTCATTCAGCCACTAGATGGCAGGCCCAGATTCTGTTCCTCTGAATCTTGTTTTAACCTGGATCCAGAGATAAAGGATAACCGAGAGATAAAATTCTGGGGTTTTGAGTCCCTTCCCCACCATATGTTTTCACATTGGCTCTGATTTGAACAATATATAAACCCTAATCTATGACTATTTGGAGAGAAAACAGAGTAATAAAAAACAGCTCTTAGTGATGTACAAGGCCTAATCAGGAGACAACATGCTCCGTGTAATGGCTTTCCTCATCAGTAATCCTCCATAAACATTGGCCAAGCATCTAATTATCATTGTGGATTTCAGAGACCTTAGAGCAGTGTTTTCCAACCTTTTTTTTTTTAATCTCACAGCACACTTGAAACAATAGTTAAACTTCTACAGTACACTTAAATTATATTGATCAAAAAAGAGTAAAAGAATATACTTACCGTGCTTTGAACTTCTTTCAAAAACAATTTAATTAATGATCTTTAAAAATTTTCATGGCACACCTAAGATCCTCTCACAGCACAATAGTGTGCCACAGAAGTAGAGTTTGCTAATATAACCTTGGAGTGAGGTAAAGAGTAAAATTTAATGAATGTTAAAAACAAGCCCAAAGGCAAAAAGGCATTAAGTAATGGCTGTACCTAGAATGCCTTGGCACTGAGAATTGGCCTGGAAATACTTAAGGTCATTAGGTAGTGATTATAGGATCTTTCTAATAAACCAAAAACTCTTGTCCAGGAGATAGTTTTTGCTTCATAGGTGGTGGGAGGCAAACTAGGAAAGAATTAGAAAAAGAAGAAACCTTGAGATCTTAGAAAATAAGATAGACATATATGAAAAGAGAAAGGGATATACTCACTAAAATACACCTATACCTAGGAAATAATTGCAATCACTCCTCATGAAGGCAAGGGAGGCCATCTACCCAATGGTAATCAATATAGCTAACATACATTGGGAAACAATAGACAAAATACCATGGCCATCTTAGAAGAAAAGGGATAAATTATTATGTTTCAGCAATGCTCAGACTAAATGGCCAGTACAAAAACAAATAGCATGTGGAGAATTACAGTTGATTTTAGAAGAGGGCTGAATAAGGTACCAATCTGAAATGATGATGGTCACATACCAAATATTCTAGCAAAGGTAGGACCTAATGTGAAAATCTTTTCTGTCTTGGACATGACAAATAGGCTTTGGTCTTCGCCACTGAAGGAGATATGATAATTTAAAACTGTACTTATGATCAGAGGTAGTCAGGTGGGCATGAATAATGCTATCAACTTCCCCCACATATATGGAGACTCTTAAAAACAACCCAGATGATTTGGTGATCCAACATATTGATAATTACTAACATCTGTATGACAGGAAGATCAGAAATCAACCAGTTGTGTCTTGGCAACACAGAAGGAAAGGCTAAAATGTCAATGTAAAAATCTAAGTTGAATCTGACTACAGTGGCTAGATGAACATTTCCCAGCAGGAAAGCAATGTATCATAACAGAGACAAATGATCAAGTCACTAGGCAAATACATGAGAAAACTCAGTAACACCAGGCTGCTATAAAGGTTATATGCCACAATACAGCTAGACAGGTCAACACTTGGTCAAGTTACATAAATGAATCACTGGTAAGACAAAGAGGATACCAGCTAGCATGGGAAATATTAAAAGAGACAGCAGCCTGGGCACCAGCTTTGGCCTTACCAAATGCATAGGAACCTTATAACCTCTGCCTCATAATAATTCCCAATACCATAGCTATTGATGGTAAAATCTCATTTGTTAATGCAGAAAAAGCAGAACCTACTACTTTGTAACAGTGCAGAATATCCTGATCTAGTCACACTACCCACTAACTATTCACAGAGGAGATAGATCCTATAAAAATAGATCAATGGTATGCTATCCAGTCATTACTCTCCTAAACTATCCTACACCTTAATAGAAAATTACTAAGGGCTAATCAGTTTTTGATTGAGAGCCAGAGGTGCTAACCACTAGGTCTTCCAGTCTGTCCTGCAGAGGGTAGAGAAGCGTTCCAGGCCTCCGAAAAAGCCCTCAGACAAAGAATGACTGGCAGGGCAGCGCCTGTGGCTCAAAAGGGTAGGGCACTGGCCCCATACGCTGGAGGTGGCAGGTTCAAACCCAGCCCCAGCCAAAAAAAAGAAAAGAAATACTGGCAGTTAAAAATCAGCTACAGCTAAAGGAATGATAAGACCAAGGGATAAGGGACAGTCAGCGTTAGCTATGCATACTTGAACAACAGAAAAATCTTACTCCTCATTCATTATGCAGACTAAATGAAGGAAAAAATGGGGTGGAATACTCATAGAAGTTTGAAATTGATGGCAACTTGAGGATTTCAAGAGCAAGTTAAGGCCACCTACAGAGCCTTGAAACTGGCTAGGGAATCTTAATTAGCTGTGTTGACACCATAGAGTGGGACTAACAGGCCTTTGCCAGTAATTTGGAAATAACAGCATGTTATTTTAATAACTTTGAACAGTCCCACCAGTTGGGTAGACACTTTTCAAACTAAACACCCAGCATCTAAGAAAGCTGTAAAGATCTTAGTTCCACAAATTCTCTTAATTGGGAGGTCTCAGACACACATTTCATGGGAAAATTTTATAACCTGACAAGTAAAAGGAATGGTGGAAAAAAAACTAAGATATAAATGGCTATGATAAATGAGATTACTGAGCTCCCCAACTTCTTTGGATTCTAAGTAAATTAAGGCCTGTGTATCTAATGGATCAAGACAGATGCATTATAAGGACCTCCGTGCTGGCTCGGCGCCTGTGGCTCAATCGGCTAAGGCGCCAGCCACGTACACCTAAGGTGGCGGGTTCGAATCCCCAGCCCGGGTCCGCCAAACAACAATGATGGTTGCAACCAAAAAATGGCCGGGTGTTGTGGCAGGCACCTGTGGTCCTAGCTACTTGGGAGGCGGAGGCAGGAGACTCACTTGAGGCCCAGGAGTTGGAGGTTGCTATGAGCCGTGATGCATGGCACTCTACCCAGGGGGATAGCTTGAGGCTCCGTCTCAAAAAAAAAAAAAAGGACCTCCATGGAAGCCCTAGGGTTTGGGGAAAACCTAATCACCCCTTATCTTCTATACATAGAGCTCTTGAGTGAAGGAAGTCACTCAGGGTCCTTTGTTCCTCAGATCAGTCTTCTCTCCTTGTGCATTTTCCAAACAAGGAATCATGTTGGGTCAGTTTCCAGGACAATTAATTTGAACAATTTGCTGATGGGCAAGGTCATTGTGATTTTGTAAGATTCTATTCATTAATATAGGACTCTCACCTGCTTCCTGTGGCCTCCATGCAGCTGACATGATAAAGCAACTATCCAGATTTCCCTTCACACCATGGCAGCCAAGTCTAGGGATACTATTCTGTCTGGGGCTCTTTTTTAAAATGGGACTTCTTTGTTGGAACTTTTAAATTTTCTATTAGAGTTTAATTTATGGAAATTTGACAATAAGCACTTCATATTTCCAACATAGTATTATTTGGACTATGCTATCATCTGGCATTCATTGTATGGTTCTCTTTGGCAGCCTAGGTTCAACTATGAACCTATACATACTTTAAGATGAGAAATAGAATAGGTGGCAAATGTTTTACTAAATATATAGTGTGGTCTTTAAGCTCTGGATGAAATCATTTCACAGGCTTCTAAGGATGACATCAGAAGCATTCATCGAGACATTGGGAGGTAGATTTCACATCCCTTTATTCCAAGAAAAGCTCATAAGTTGCAGCAATGATATGGATCAGGGATATGACTCCATGAAAAAGCTGGAAAAACTTAACCGGGTAATTTTCTCCCCTAAGGTAGAAAGTAACATACAGCTTAGCTATTAACCCATTTGGGTTAACAGAGAAAGAACAAAAAGTACAGTTTAAGTTTCCACAAAGGAGTTCAAAGACCCTAACTATACCTGTCCCCACCCCCATCTTCATTCCTAAGAAAGGATGAAGTGATTGATAAAAATCCAGGGTCCTCATTAATCTATTTTCTAGTATACAGAACTTGGGATTATTAGTAAAATATTCTTGGATATTACTATATAACTATCCTATATAATATAACTATATTACTATATAACTAGTAGTATATATATTACTATATATACTATCCAACTATATAACTTACAGCTTTTCATATGGTTAGAGCAGAAAATTCTGAGATTTGATTTTGGGCTTAAGAGCCCTAGATTGGAGTTTGAGCCAAAGGGCCAGCTAGTTAAGTACAACTTTGTTTAACTTTGCCTCCTTTGTGGGCCTTAAAGAAAAGGTAATCAAGCCAAGGACAGATCTGGGTAACTCTGTGCCCCTTGATCTAATATCATCCTAACCTTGTCTCTTAATAGCACCTGAATTTCAGCCCAAGCCCCAATAGAATACAAGAATCTAAGTTCAAATTATTACTGGAAACGCTAAAAGGTATCTAATCAGGATCATGGCAGCAGGCAATCTGAATAATGAATGAAAACTTTTAGAAGAGTTTCTAGGTTGTCATTCTAGAAGATTTATTCCTATGCTGCAGAACCTTTTAAAGAAGACCGAGGATGTGAAAGATGTTGACTTACACATAGGAGCTACCCAGAGTTTGCCAGAGGTACACAAAGTAGTCTGATAAAAAATGTAAAAGATCTTGGCTCGGCGCCTATAGCTCAGTGGCTAGAGTGCCAGCCACATACACGGGAGCTGGTGGGTTCGAACCCAGCCTGGGCCTGCCAAACAGCAATGACAACTGCAACCAAAAAATAGCTGAGCATTGTGGCTGGTGCCTGTAGTCCCAGCTACTTGGGAGGCTGAGGTAAGAGAATCACTTAAGCCCAAGAGTTTGAGGTTGCTGTGAGCTGTGATGCCATGGCACTCTACTGAGGGCAACAGCTTAAGACTCTGTCTCAAAAAAAAAAAAAAAAACAGAAAGAAAGAAAGAAATGTAAAAGATCTTGACAGAGGGAAGAGGCAATATTGTTTTGGTATTAACATCACTATCTTGTATTCTCAGCTTTGTTTATTTGCTATATATTTCACACTAGATTCTGATCCATTTTCCTCATTCTCTTATAACCCAACCTGGATTCTGATTAATTCCACACTAACAGTTTCATGTGACAGACTCAGGTTTTTTCCTAAACTGACAGCCCCTGTGGCAGAGGCAGTAATGTAAGATATTCCATTCATTCCCCTATATTTGCCAGCCCTGTTGCAGATACGTAGGACCACATGACCAATTTGGGGCAATGAAATGTAAGTGAATGTGACATGTCACTTCTGGGCTGAGGTAGTGAAGAGCCTACGTGAGATTCTCCAGCCTCTCATTTTCTCCTACAACACCAACTAAAAAGACCACATGTCCCAGAAGGTGCAGCTACAAAAGAGCAGCCCCTCAGTCCACCTGAAACTTGAGTGACTGTGTGAAACAGATCCCTTCCCATTCCCACATCTCTCTGACCTACATGGGATATGGGGTGTGAGAAATAAATTCTGGTGCGTAAGACCTCTGACACTTTGCGATTGTTACCTGAGCATAACTGTATAAGATATGACAAGTATGCAAACTTGCCACCCAATGCTTATCCTGGCAGCACTGTAAAAACAACTTAGTAAGGTTTCATAACCTTGGTATATCAGTGTTTCACAGTTGTGTTCATGATGATGTGTGATGGAGTCTTGCTGAGTGGAGTTCATTATTGTCATTGCATGTTTTGTTGTAACCTCAGGAGAATGTTAGAGCTTGAATTAAAGCAATGAACAAATATTAAGTTTCTTGTTAAACTTGGCAGGAGTGGAGGTGATATCAGGGACATGTTAATCCAAGTTTATGAGGATAATGCCCTGAAGAAAATTATAGTGTACAAATGGATTAAACTTGTTTGTGAGGGGAGAGACAGCATCACAGATAAAGAGAGGTCATAACAGTCTGTAATGAGCCATGAAAATGTTGCAAAAATTCAACTAATTCTGTGTCAAAATTGTCAACTGATAGTGAGCAACTCAGCAGACCAAGTAAATATCAATAGAGCAATAGGAAAATCTTAACTGAAAATCTCAGTCAACAACTCATGGCTCTTGCATCATGACAATGCACCAGCTCACACAGCACTATCTCTGAAGCAGTGTTTAACCAGTAAATAAATAACTGTATTGGAACATCTTCCCTACTCATCTGATTTGGCCCCCAATGACTTTTTTATTTACCCAAAAATAAAGGAAATATTGAAAGGAAGATATTTTGATGATATTCAGGACATCAAGGATAAAATAACAACAAATTTGATGGCCATTCCAGAAAAAAAGACTTCCAAATTTGCTTTGAAGGGTGGACTGGGCACTGGTGTTAGTGCATAGCTTCCCAGGGGGAATACTTTGAGGGTGACTGTAGTAATATTCAGCAATGAGATATGTAGCACATTTTCTAAGCTGAGATTTTGAACTTAATTGTCAGACCTCATATTATTAACAAATACAACCCCCTTCTGCAGCATGCATAGTGCTTATTTCATACTTTTTAACATGTTATACCAAGACTCCTCTGAACTGGCTCTATGGGACAGAAGATCACACACAAGTCAGCTTTAGCTTTCAACCAAATACACAGTAGTGAGCAATACAATTCAGTAAACACAACTACTTTCTACTGCACAAAAAACAGGAAATGATTAATTTTCTTATAGACATTTCTTTATTATATTTTCCCACTTGAATATTTAGAGAATAATTTAAATGTAATGCATACTAACAGCAAGCACAGTATCAAATAGTAGGGGTTTTTTAATATTTTCTTTTCTCACCCTTTATTCCTTTAGGAAAAAAAAATATTTAGATGACCTCAAAGAAACAATTATGCTAATCACAGTATGCAGTAACACATACAAGCCCAGACTCAATAGAAAAGAAAGCAACAAAGAAGTGAAAAAGTCTTTCTCCTCAAATCATTTTAATTCATTTTCCACAGCCATATAAATTTAAAGTATGAAACAACAATAATACAGCTATAGAATCTAGGTTCTCTTTCAAAGCAGCGGCATATAAAACATAGAAAAGCTAAAACCTCAGCACAAGCTTCAAAAGAACAAGGACTGAGAGGATTTTGATGAAGACATGAAATGCACAAAATACAGTACACAAAAATACTAGAATGCATGAAATATAAAGCTACACATTTCAGGTAGAAAGCATTGTAAAATATATAAAATATGCAATAAATCAAAACCAAAGAGATTTTTCTTAGAGTACCATGAATACACTGGAACTGGCAATTAGCATTTGAAGATGGGAACAAGAAAATAGCAGTTTCCCATTTAAAACTTTATTTCTAGGCTTTAGGATTTCACCTTCTTGACATCCTTCTTTCCAGAGCTCTCAGTAGCTGACTCTGCTTTTCTTTTCTGTGACTAAAATGGAAACAGATTTAATGTTCTGCTCCAATATGCACATTTTTAAATGGCCCAACAATGTTAAATCTAGGATGTAAATGCATTAAAAAAAAATTTTAACATGAATATTCACTTAAAATGTTATACTCACAGTTAATGTTCTATATAGCCCAACAAACTATATAACCCAATGTAAAATAGCCTTCAAAGATGTTTCTTTTTACGAAAAAACATAAAATACCCATCAAAAATAGTCAAGTATGTACTTACACATGGTATTATAAATGTACTCCTATCTTAAAGAACTACTTAATACTTAAAGTTTTCCGGGCAAAAATTTATTTATGAGTGTATTACTTTATTAAAACTTATTATAGATTCTAACATACCATATTTCATATCTTCTATGATGCACATTGCTTTCACATTTTAGCATCTGTGAAATCAGGATGCATCTTAAAATTGTTGAGAAATTATAGCTGGCAGCATTTTTTCTCAGTGTTATATAAAATAATGGAAGGCATCCTAGATTTGATGAAATATGGCAGTTTACTTCATCATGCTCAAATAATATGGTCTCCTAAAGAATATTTTAAATTATAGCTATACAAAGCAACCTGACTAGATCAAAATCAAGTTATTTTATTATTCACCAGTGAACTTATTACCAAGTAAAGCTTTGTTGTATACTCAGAGTTCTCATTTGCACTCATGGTTACACAAAGATCAGAAAACTTATTCAACTAAATCAAAATTCCCAGTTTCAACCTTGCCACTGTCCCAGCCCACCCCTACCCTTCTCCTACCCCCACAATAGCTCTAGTCTCAACTCAAAGGATTTTACTTGCATTAATACTTCTGCTTAGATTCATGAGTCACTTTTAAATACTAAGCCCAGTTACTAGGGAGGAGTTCCTAACTATGTTCTACAAATAAGAAACACGTGGTTGTAGTGTAATTCTTTTTCTGTCCAAAATGAGTTAGAATTTTATCAAACCAGATTTTATAATAGGTATCAGTACGGCATTAAACATAATATAGGCATTTTAATTATGTAAAAAATGGGATCTACCTAAAAGTTAGGAAAATGCTGAAAATTTTACCATTGGAATTTTAGTTGCCCGTTTCTTCTTTTCTGCTCTCTCTCTTTCCTCAATTTCCATATTTTCTTTCTCAATCAATGAAATCAGAGTATTACAGCGTCTCTGGAATTCCTAAACAAAATAATAAAAAGACGTTTAATTTCTGTAACCTAGTCATTCGTTCAAGGTATAACAATTCTTTAACCCTATCATTTCTGTGGTACAGAATTTCTAAAAGTGGTTTTCTTCAGAAAAATATCCATAGAGGATATTAATAGATTCCACCTAAAATAAAGTGTGGTGGTAAATATCATTCAATGGATGAATGCTTAAACAAACTGTGATACATCCATATCATGAAACACTAAGCAATAAAAAGGAAAGAAGTATTAATGCACATACCAACCTGAATGAACCTCAGAGGAACTATGCTGAGTGAAAAAAGCCAATTTCCAAAGGTTATATTCCACATTACTCCATTTATATAACCTTAAATGACAAAATTATAGAAATGGGGCTCAGCGCCTATAGGTCAGTGGTTAGGGCGCCAGCCACATGTACCGGGGCTGTCAGGTTTGATCCCACCCTGGGCCTGCTAAACAACGACAACTACAACAAAAAAACAGCCAGGCATTGTGGCAGGTGCCTGTAGTCCCAGCTACTTGAGAGGCTGAGGTAAGAGAATCGCTTAAGCCCAAAGAGTTTGGGGCTGCTTTGAGCTGTAATACCATGGCACTCTACCGAGGGTGACATGATGAGACTCTGTCTCAAAAAGAAAAAAATTATAGAAATGGGGAATAGATCAATGATTGCCAAGGGCTAGGAAGAGGGTGGGTGTGTGACTTTAAAGAGAGTGCACAATGGAGTCTTGTGGTAGTAGTGGTTACACAAATCTACACATGATAAAACTGCACTGTACTACATATACACATACATGTACACACACAAATGAGCACTTGTATACATGACACAATCTGAACAAACTCTGCAGATCATACTAATGTCATTTCTTGGTTGTGATATTTTCTATAACATCTTGTATAGCAAGATTTACCACCGGGGAAAATGGGTGAAAGGTACATGGGACATCCCTATACACTGCTTTACAACTTCCAGTAAAGTAAACATAAATCATAAGCAGAAGAAAATAAGGGGATGTCCTATGGTCAAAATAAGTTTTAGAATTACTCAGTTTAGGGCAGTGCCCATAGCTCAGTGGGTAGAGTGCCAGCCACATACACAGAGGCTGGTGGGTTCGAATCTGGCTGGGGCCAGCTACAGCAATAATGTCAACTGCAACAATAGCTGAGTGTTGCAGCAGACACCTGTAGTCTCGGCTACTTGGGAGGCTGAGGCAAGAGAATCACTTAAGCCCAAGAGTTGTAGGTTGCTGTGAGCTGTGATGCCACAGCACTCTACCCAGAGTGACAGCTTGAGACTCTGTCTCAAAAAAACAAACTTACTTAGTTTACAAAAGCTAAACGGATTTCTTTCCTACAGGGCTTCTCAGAACTTTCCAGTTCCTAACTAACATGCACTGTGAATTTCTAGGCAGGAGACAGAAGATAGAGGTTTTGAAGCTATTTAACTGACTCTCTTCTCACTAGACATCTTGTGGGGTCAGAGTTCTGGGAAACACATCTCAGTAAACACTACTGTATTTATTAATTCAGAGTAAACAATATATGAAAAGATTTTTGCATAAACCTTACCACTATCTATATTTCACTGTGAGCAAATCAATGCATCCAAACTATGAGCAATTTTTATGAATGTATGGTGATAATTAAACATATGATTCATCAATATGAAAACTCATATATTATTAACCCTGTATACTTTGCTGTATTTTAAAGATAAATAATAGCTTATTATGAAGGAGTAAATAACATTTTAAAAATTGATTTCTGTGTAAGGACATCTGACAAAATGCAAAACAACTAAACACAAGTGAAAATGAAGGTTTACTAACAACTAAGAACCACTTCAAACCAAAAAAAAAAAAAAATCAAAGTACAGGAATAGTAAGCTCATAAAAAAGGTCCAAAATATTAAAAAACAACTTTCACTGCAACTAATAATCAAAGAAATGTAAAGTCAAACAATACCATCTTCATCAAATTAGCAATGCGTGCATGTTTGTGTGCTGGTACGTGCTTGTGGTGTACATAGCCAGTGTTGGCAATAAGTTGGTAAAATGGGAACTCTCTCATTCACTGACAATGGAGTGTCAATGTTACTACCTGTTATGGACTGCACTATGTCTCCCTAAAATTCATATTTTGAAGCCTCAAACCTCAATGTGACCATATTTGGAAATGGGGTTTTAAATGCAGTCCTAAAGGAAGGTAGACATCTGCAAGCCAGGAAGAGAGGTCACATCTGAAACCAACCCTGCTGGCACCTTGATCTTGGACGTCTAGTCTCCAGAATTGTAAGAAAATAAATTTCTGGGCTCGGCGCCTGTGGCTCAATTGGCTAAGGCACCAGCCACGTACACCTAAGGTGGCGGGTTCGAGTCCCCAGCCCGGCCCGCCAAACAACGATGGCTGTAACCAAAAAATGGCCGGGCGTTGTGGCGGGCGCCTGTGGTCCCAGCTACTTGGGAGGCAGAGGCAGGAGACTCGCTTGGGCCCAGGAGTTGGAGGTTGCTATGAGCTGTGATGTCATGGCACTCTACCCAGGGGGATAGCTTGAGGCTCCATCTCAAAAAAAAAAAAAAAAAGAAAAGAAATTTCTGTGGTATTCTGCTATGGAAGCACAAGCAGAATATTACACCACCTTTCTCAAAAGCAAATTGGATATATTTATAAAGAATCATAACATTGGCTCAGCGCCTGTGGCTCAAGTGGCTAAGGCGCCAGCAACATACACCTAAGGTGGTGGGTTCAAATCCAGCTCGGCCCGCCAAATAACAATGACAGCTGCAACCAAAAAATGGCCTGGTGTTGTGGCAGGTGCCTGTGGTCCCAGCTACTTGGGAGGCTGAGGCAGGAGACTCGCTTGAGCCCAGGAGTTGGAGGCTGCTGTGAGCTGTGATGCCACGGCACTCTACCCAGGGCGACAGCTTGAGGCTCTGTCTCAAAAAAAAAAAAAAAGAATCGTAACATTTTTATACCCTTTAACCTAACAAATCCATTCCTAGGAACTTATTGTATAAGGTATATGAAGATTTACAAAAGCATGTTTAAAGCAGTGCTAACAGGGAAATACTGGAAAGTAATTAAATTTTTGGTAATTTGGAAATAGACATCTTATTACATACATATATCCACAGAAAGAGCTGAAATGATATTAACAACATTTATGGTGATTAACAGCAATATCTCTGAGAATAGGATGATTGGCATCTTTTCATTTCTTCCTGACACTAGGCTGTATTTTCAAAATTTTCTGCAATGAATATGTAAGTCTTGGGCAATTTTTTAAGTTTTTAAGAATGATAAATATTTTTAAAATACAGTTTTATTTTTCCAAATAAAATCCAGGGGAAAAAAGGACAAACAACATAGGAAATGTTAGATCCAAAAGTATTACCAACTACCCAAGTATTTGCTACCCTTTAAACTGAGCCCCCAAAGAGGCAGAAAACCAAAAAGAGTCTAATTAGGAAAAAAATACTCATTAACAAATTATTATTTACCTAAATAATGTTAAATAACACTGATACATTCAAGTTTCTTTTGCATCCTCAATTACTCTAGGCTAAATAATTTAGGGAAAATAATACTGGAATTATTATTTTCCTTACTTACCAAAACAACAGTGATATCTTTAATATACAGGCTAAATATTCCTCATAGCTTAGTTCAATAACACATACAAATTAAATAGCATGTTATTCAATTTATCTATTATAGAAAAGGCTAAGTTAACCCTGATGAGATTTGATCATTGGTTTCTAAGGAGACCGGATAGTCTTTATGTGAAGCTGATTCTTGAATCATTAAGCTATACCCTCTGGCTATTATTCTCAAGAAGTAATAGTTGCCCTGACTGTAGATATCTTTAGATACATACTTGATAGTTCATGTGGGTGATTCAGGGGGGAAAAATGATACTTTTGATACAGCCTCCTAAGCAGGAAAGTAGAATATCTCAAAATGATTATAAATAGACTGTATAATAAGTTCTTACCTTCATTACTTTTAACTTGTCACTAACTACTCCAGACACAGAAAAATAACTCTCTTTAAAAAAGACATCAAGGAGGCCAGTAAGATCATGCCTGTAATCTTAGCACTCTGGGAGGCTGAGATGGGTGGATTGCTCAAGCTTATGGGTTCAAGACCAGCCTGAGCAAAAATGAGACACCACCTCTAAAAATTGCCTGGTGTTGTGGTGGGCACCTGTAGTCCCAGCTACTCAGAAAATTGCTTGAGCCCAGGACACTTGACTTGAGTCCCAGATACTCAAGATACTTGATACTTGAGTCCCAGATACTCAAGGGAATCGCTTGAGCCCAAGAGTTTGAGGTTGCGGTGAGCTATGATGCTACAACATTCTACAAAGGATGTCAAAGTAAAACTCTCTCAAAAAAAAAAAAAAGCCATCAAGGAATGGCCAGGTATGGATGTTGCCTTCCTAGCATGCTATGTTCTCTAGAGATACCAACTCCATTTTCTATTCACATGCTTTAAGACTAACTAAACAGACTATATCATAAATTAAATACTAGCTAAAAACAGAAATTAGAAAGAGAAAGGTCAAATTACCAATAAAATAGTGACTTTTTTGGATAAACAACTATGAAATAACTAAGAGAAATTTTATTATGTCAAAAGGACTTTCCCCTTCTGTAATTTCTTCTTTTATATATGCTTCTAGATTCCTCTCCATCTTCCTATTTTGGGAGTTTACAGGGAATGGCTCACAGGGCTTCAAACTGTTTCCATAATTGTGTAGTCTATCTTTTTCTTGAAGTTGGAGGAAGCAAAACGACATACAAAAGGGCGAAGATACAAAAACAATAAAGGAAACAAAAGAGAATAGGAAAATAACAAATGGAAAACTGTCCTGTAGTGTTAATGTCTGGGCAAAAAAATATTCTGTGCTCAAATGTCTATGAAAAATATTGGATTTTTAAAAGGTTAAGTACAATTTCTTCATGGCAGGACTTCTCGGAGCTTTTTAGCATTCCAATTTAGAGTGTCAATGATAAGATTCATCATCAGCATGTTCCAAATGCATTTCAACACAGAACCCTTGATCTGCATCTCATCTCTTGCATATCCTGCAACAATGTTTGGTAGAAATCAACTTGGGAAATGTATAAGAGTAATGGATTAGGTTAATTTAGAATCAAAGTACAAACATATTGCCCTTTGCTATATTGAGCTTTGCAGATATTGTGCTCTTCACAAATTAAAAGTTTGTGGCAATCCTGCACCAAACAAATTGTGAATGAAAAGAAAAAGGTCTTGGAAGAAATTAAAAGTGCTACTCCAGGGAACATATAAATGATATAAAAGCAAAACAGATTTACTGCTAATATGGAGAATGTCTGAGTGGTTTGGATAGAAGATTAAACCAGCCACAACATTCCCTTACCCTAAAGTTTAATCCAGAGCAAGACCCTCGCTGTTCAAGTCTATGAAGGCTTAGAGAGGTGAGGAAGTTACCAAAGTTTTTTTTGTTTTCGTTTTTGTTTTTGTTTTTGTTTTTGGCGATAGAGCCGCAAGCTATTGCCCTGGTTAGAGTGCTATGAAATCACAGCTCACAGCAACCTCCAACTCCTGGACTCAAGCGATTCTCTTGCCTCAGCCTCCCAAGTAGATAGGACTACAGGCACCTGCCACAATGCCCAGCTATTTTTTGGTTGCACCTGTCACTGAAGTTTGGCAGGCCCAGGCTGGATTCAAACTCGCCACCTTAGGTGTATGTGGCTGGCATCTTAGCTGCTTGAGCCACAGGTACCGAGCCCAAAGAAAAGTTTTAAGGTAGCAAATATTGTTTCATGAAGTTTAAGGAAACTGTCTCCATAACATAAAAGTACAAGGTAAAACAGCAAGTGCTAATGTAGATGCTGTAACAAATTACTCAGAAAATCTAATGATGGTGGCAACACTAAATGATAGATTTTCAATATAGATAAAATAGTCTGATTATGGGAAGATGCTGCCATGCAGGACTTTGTAGCTAGAGAGGAAAAGTTAAAGGACTAGCTTCAAAGGACAGGCTGCCTCTCCTGTTAGGAGCTAGTGCAGCTGGTGACTTTAAGTTAAAGCCAATGCTCATTAGCCATTCAAAAAAACCTAGGGGCCTTAAGAAATTATACTAAATCTATTCTGCCTGTGCTCTATAAATGGAATAACAAAGGCAGAATGACAGCACATCTGTTAACAGTATGGTTTATTATGTCCACTTTTGAGATCTACTGCTCAGAAATAAAGATACCTTCAAAATGTTACCGGTTCCAGGAGGGGTGGATCAAAATGGCAGACTAGAGGCAGCGTCTTTGCAACCAGGCACAGTGAGATTGGGGAAAGAAGACTCCAGGCACCTCTGGCTTGTAGGCTCTACCCAGAAACATCCCTTTGGGGGCACAGGGAGGCAGCAGGAGACTTCAGGACCCCCAAGGGAAGGATGAAAGCAGTGGAGAAGTGGCAAGTGTTTACAATGGGTCAGACCAGATGGTGGCTGGCTATAGCAGTTGCAGCAGTAGCAGCTATAGCAGTGGCGAGAGTTTGCAGATAGGGAAAGCCTTCACTTAGGGTGTATTTTTTTTTTCTTGGACTTGGGCACTTGGTTGAGTTATCTTGGGAGACGCTAGAAAAGGGAACAAGTGACTCTGAACAGCACCAAGAGGCTGGGACTGAGTCAGAGGGTGAAGTAGAGCTTCCATTGTTCGGGCCCAGCCACCGTGGGAGAGCTACCCTGCAGGCTCAGGTCCTATTGTGAGGTCAGTTCTGGCATACCTGAGAAGAAGGCAGCCACTTTGGAGAGATCCAAGCCACACACACTTTCCTGGGAAAGCCACTGTTTAGCCAAGGGACATGGATTGGAAAAGTTAAGGCATGTCTATTAAGTGGGCTGAGGAGGTGCCTGATAAGAGGGCAACTACTTCTGGAGAGATCCATGCCACACATGTTTTCCTGGAAAAGCCACTGCTAAGCCAAGTGACATGGATTGTAAAGGTCAGAGCATGTCTATTAAGTGCACTGAGAAGAGATTTAGGCTCCCAACCCTGCCAGGTTTCAGGGCAAAGCAGTCAACAGAGGCTTCCAGTTTCCATATTATACAGCTGTATCACCACTGTGATTAGCATCTCATACCCCAGAAGATTACATGGTGCCCAGGCAATATTCAGCAAGATACATTATAGTTTTATTTTGTTTTTAATTTCTTTCAATTTTTTCTCCCTAGATTATTCTTTTTCTTTTTTCTTACGTAAATATAATTTTTCATTGTTACTTCTTTAATAACAAGGGCTTCATTTTTACTAGTTTTTCTGTCCCTGATACTTGTTTCTTCCTCCAATTTTATCCCTTAAGGTTTTTGCTTCTTTGTTTTGGTTCAATTTAAAGCATTTTTATTTTTCTTCTCTACTTGGTGGAGGTGGGATCCTGTGTCTATTCAGGCAGGCAAAGAGCTGCACACCTCAAGGGAACAACCCAACCCAGCCCCACAGAAGTTGGGATATGATGGAATGGGTCAAAGTACCCTACCATACACCACTATTACTCTTGTCTCTCTCTTTCTGTCAATCTTCCCTTTTACTCACCCCCTTTCCCTTTTCTTTAATCTTTTTTTTTATCTTTTACCACTTCTTGCTCTTCACTCTTCTCATCCTTTTAGTGCTTTACCAAATGGACACTTCAACACCTTAGGTCAGAGGCACGGTAACAAAGAACAAGAGGAAGCATGGAACATTCTCAAAAATAGATCATATCCTAAGGCCATAAATCAAACCTCAACAAAATCAAAAGAATTTGAATTTTACCTTCTATCTTCTCAGACCAAAGGCAATAAAGGTGGAACTAAACTCCAACAAAAATTGTCATCCCTACAGAAAGGCATGGAAATTAAATAACCTTATTCTGAATGACAACTGGATCAAGGAAGAAATAAAAAAAGGGAAGTATGGCACACCTCTTGGGGGTGGGACACAATTACAACAGGAACTTTACCTAACAACCGCAATCATTGTAAGCTAATTCTTTGTAATTACTGGTTCCTAGTAACCCAAGAGCTCCAATGGAGATGTACAAGGATATTAATGTTGTTTTCATGTTCCTACTAACACTACACCCATTCTGTATCCAATTTATCAAGGAGCAATTTCAATTTTGAAGTCTTATTATTTAAAAAATATATTTTGTGAAGCTACAGCTTCCATAGATAGTGATTATTCTGGTGGATCTGAGCAAAATAAATTGAAAACCTACTGGAAAGGATTTGCTATGCCAGTAAGAACATTTATGATTCATAGGAGGAGGCCAAAATACCAATAGTAAGAGGGGCTTGGAAGAAGTATATTCCCCCCCTCATGGATGACTTCAGTGTAGGAAGTAACTTCAGATATGGTGGAAATAACAAGAGAACTAGAATTAGACGTAAAGCCTGAAGATATGACTGAATTTATCATGCAATATCATGACAAAACTTGAACAGATGAGGAATTGCTTATTATGGATGAACAAAGAAAGTGGCTTGGTGAGATGGAATTTACTCCTGTGAAAATGCTGTAAACACTGTTGAAATGACAACAAAGCATTCAGAATATTATATAAACTTAGCTGGTAAAGTAGAGGAAGGATTTGAAGAAGACTGACTTCAGTTGCAAAAGAAATTCTACTATGGGTAAAATGCTATAAACGCTACAAAGAAATCTACTGTCAAAGGAAGAATAAATGGTGTGCCAAATGTCATTGTTATGGTATTTTAAGAAACTGCCATAGCCACCCTCAATCTTTAGCAACCACCACTCTGATCAGTCAGCAGTCATCAAGGTAAGATTTTCCACCAACAAAAACATTATGATTCAATGAAGGCTCAGATGATCATTAGTACTTTTTAGCAATAATGTATTTTTCAATCAACATATGTATGTTGCCTTTCAAGACATAAGGCTATTGCACACTGAATACACTACAGTATAGTATAATTATAACTTTATTTTTGAGACAAAGTCTTACTGCATTGCCCCAGCTAGAGCACAGTGGGATCATCACAGATCATTGCAACCTCAAACCCCTGAGCTAAAGCAATCCTCCTGTCTCAGCCTCCCGAGCAGCTGGGAATATAGGTGCACACCACCAACCTTGGCCAATTTTTCTGTTTTTGTAGAGAAAGGCTCTCATTACATTGCTCAGTTTGGTGCTAAACCCCTGGCCTCTCCAAGCCAGAGGAATTCCAAGCAATCCCCTCACCTCTACCTCTCAAAGTACTAGCATGACAGCTTTGATCCACCATACCCAAATGTAACTTTTATATGCACTGGGAAACCAAGTAAGATTGTGTAACTTGCTTTATTTAAATTCTTTATTGCTGTGGTCTGGAACCAAATCTACAATATCTCTGAGATATGCCTGTACAAACAACCTAGAAACTAATAACAAAGAACTAAGGACTTTAATTCAGTTAACAAAGGGATCTATCTCACTGATAATTTTTAGCAGGAAAGAGTGATGTAATCAAAGGTGTACTGTGTACTCAAAAATCTTCCTTGATATGGATTCTCATTAGTGGCAATTCATAAAAGTATAGACTAAAGATTAGAAAGGAACTTTAAAAGTCATTCAAATTAAAAAAAAAAAAGTCATTCAAATTGATGCTAATAGAAAGATCTATCCCTTCTATTAGTAGATCCTAACTAGTTAGTCATCCAGTCTATTTGAATTCCTCCAATAATGGGATACTCATCACCTCCTAAGGCTAGCTATTTCACTTCTAGACAAGTTAAAAATGTTTCCTTATGCAAAGCTACAATTTGCTCTCTTAGTTTCTAACAAAGTATAACTTTTGTGGCCATTAATACTTCAACTATTTCAATGTCATTCCCATGCTTCCATCATAATCACTCCTGGGCTCCCAAATACCCCTCTTTAAAGCTATATATCCTCCCCCCTTATACATTTTTCACTTAATACTTTTCTGAAAGGATTATATAACATATCTACCCTTGATTTTATTTTTTCTTTCATTCTACCTTACACATTTTTTTTTAACCAGGGCTTGGCACAGTTTTTCTATAAAAAGGCTGATAGTAATATTTTTGACTTTGCGCAGTCTCTGTCATTATAGGATGAAAACAGCCATAGACTCTGTATGAATAAACGTGTGGCTATGTTCCAATAAAATATTATGGACCCTAGAATGTAAATTCTATACAAACTTCATATGTTATAAAATATCATCTTCTTTTGATTTTTTTAACCACTTAAAAATATAAAAATCATTCTTGGTTTGTAGTCTACACAAAAACAGGTGGTGGGCCACAGTTTGCAAGCCCTGTTTTAAACCATAGGCTTTAGGTTTACCAGTACTTCAAAATTGTGCTACTTTGGCTTTCTGTAACTTTTTAACAGTTTATGTTTCTATTCAATGCAAAGTCACTCAAGGTACAACATTTGAATACTAGGATGTGTATATCTCTACCTTTAATAAATGAAGTAATGTTTGCAGTAAGCAGCACCATCTCTTAGTGTGTGGTGAATTATCAATCATCCCAGGCACCAAGTTCAAATATCCTTTGCCCCAATACTCAGCTTCAAAGCATCAATTCAAAAGGCACAGAAAAAACATCAGTAGATTTGAAGTAACTTATTGAAAGATATTAAAGAGGCTCCACATTACATTTCCTATGTACTAAAATCCTAGACACTAAGCATAAGTCTGAATGATAGTGTGCCTGTTATGATCAAAAGTCAAAAGCCACTGAATTAGCAAAAGCAAAAAAAAAAATTGCACTCCACATTTGTGGCTCTGAATTTATAGGTAAAATTCTACATAGTCAGAATTTTCTTCCATAGTACTTAGTAAAACAAAACAGAATTTTTTCTCTTCTCCTCTTCCCATACTTTACTTCCAGAAAATAATTTATTCTATGCCTTCACCTATACATTCTGCAGTCTATTTCCCAGGTTCCTAAGTCACTTTTGAACCTCTATCATATGAACAAAAAGAAATAGAAGTCTACACTAGTATCTCAGGGCCCAAGCACACTGGCAGTTAAATAAGAATTAATAAACAAATATATCCTACTTTTTTCAAACAAATATCAAAAGTCATGATGCTTTTATGTAACTGCTACTACTCAAGTATTGCTATGTAAAAAATATTACATCACTTCCTTACAAGATAACATGTAAGTATAAACATCTAAAATGGACTCCTGTTAGTGCATTAATTGTATTTCAAATTGTTGGAACAGTGATTTACAAACACAATAGCTGCATAATAGAACACTTGAAATTTAAAACTGCATGTTCAAACTTCTAAATAAATAAAAACTTCAGGGATGACAGCCAAGTCTATCATTAAAAAAGGGTAAATTAAAACAAGAAAAATGAAATGAACTCCAACTCACTGGCACATTTCCCTGCATTCTATCCAAATCTGATGTAACTGTATGAGTCTATGGTACAAAAGCAAACTGAACTATAAAACTTCTATGCTCATTTATTCACTTAGTGTCTACTCTCAGTAAGTTCCCATGTTGGTCTCTTTACCCACAAATAATTGCATTTGAAGGTTAAGAGAGCAGTAAGAAAAAATGACTCTGGGGCACATTAACCAAGGGAAAAGGGCAAAAAGGTAAGGAACAGGGAACAGACAGAGATAGAAATTTCAGAACATTCAGTCTAGTTGGTCCTGGAGGTACACATTTACCACTTCTCCTGGAACTGTATTTTTAAGTGTAATCTGATCATGTCACTATGGTGTTAAAATCTTTCAACAACTCTCCACGTTCTATACACTAATGATGGAAGTCAAAATCTAAGGCAGGGCCCTTCATATTTTGCTGCTTGCTACCATTCCAGCCTCACCTTCCAGTACTTTCTACTCACATCTTCCATACTAACCTGCTTGCCATTTCTAAATATATTCTACTTATTTATACCATTGCATATGCAGTTTCTACAACCTGGAATGTACTCCTGGCCAACTCCTAGTTTTTTAAGACTCAGTTCCAAGAATGACCTCTTCTGTGAAGTTATTCCCCTCACCTAACACTCAAGGCAAGGTTAAGGACTACTTCCTGAGGCACTTCTATATTCCTTGATCAGTTCTAAGAGCTTTGTAGTTGAGTCCCTGGGGTTTTCCAGGTAGAAGATCACATCATTGCAAAGAGTGAGAGTTTGACCTCCTCTGACCCCATCTGAATTCCCTTGATCCCCTTCTCTTGCTTGATTGCGATGGCTAGGACTTCCATTACTATGATGAATAGCAGTGGTGACAATGGGCATCTTTGTCTGGTTCCAGATCTGAGTGGAAATATTTTTAATTTTACTCCACTCAATATGATATTGGCTATAGGTCTGCTGAAAATCAGTACTTACAAATTAGTAGTTTTTACATATACCAACAATAGTCAAGCTTAAAATATATTCAAGGACTCTATTTCTTTTACAGTAGTTCCAAAGAAGATGAAATACTTGGGAATTCATCTAACAAAGGATGTGAAATATCTCTATAATGAGAATTATGAAACCCTGAGAAAAGAAATAGCTGAAGATATTAACAAATGGAAAAACATACCAGGCTCATGGCTAGGAACAATCAACATTATTAAAATGTCCACACTACCCAAAACAATCTACAGATTTAATGCAATCCCTATCAAAGCACCAATGCCATACTTTAAAGAACTTGAAAAAATAGCACTTCATTTTATATGGAATCAGAAAAAACCTTCAATAGCCAATACATTACTTAGAAATAAAAACAAATCAGGAAGCATCACGTTAACAGACTTCAGGTTATATACTACAAACTATACTGATCAAAACAATATGGTAGGCTGAGTACGGTGGCTCATGCCTATAATCCTAGCACTCTGGGAGGTTGAAGTGGGTCTACTGCCTGAGCTCACAGGTTCAAGACCAGCCTCAGCAAGTGCAAGACCTCATCTCTGAAAAACAGCCCGGCACCTATGTTCCAGCTGGAGGCACCTATGTTCCAAAGGTGGAGGTCACCTGTAGACCCAGCTACTCAGGAAGCTGAGAAAAGAGAATCACTTGAGCCCAAGAGTTTGAGGTTGCTGTAAGCTGTAACACCAGGGCACTCAACAAAGTGAGATTCTTTCTCAAAAAAAAAAAAAAATACAAAACATCATGGTACTGGCACAAAAACAGAGATATAGATATATCGAACAGAATAGAGAACCTAGAGATGCATCCAAGGACATACAGTCATTTGATCTTTGATAAGCCTAACAAAAACATACACTGGGGGGAAAGACTCCCTATGTAACAAATGGTGTTAGGAAAACTGGCTAGCAACCTGTAGAAGACTGAAACTGGACCCTTACTTTTCACCACTAATAAAACTTAATTCTCACCAGATAAAAGATTTAAACTTAAGACATGAAACTATGAAAATACTAGAAGAGAGTGCAGGGAAAATGCTTAAATATATTGGCCAGAGAAAATGCTTTATGAGGAAGAACCCCCTAGCAATTGAAGCAACACCAAAAATATATTACTGGGTTCTGATCAAGCTTAAGAGCTTTTATATGGCTAAGGGCACTGCAAGTAAAGCAAACAGACAGCCTTTAGAATGGGAGAAGATTTTTACAGGTTATGATTCCGATGAAGGCCTGATAACTAGAATCTACAGAGAACTCTAATCAGTAAGAAAGAAAGAAGAACCCCATTTCTTTGTGGGAAAGAGACTTTAACAGAATCTTCTATGAAGATGACAGGCAAATTGCCAACAAACACATAAAAAAATGCTCATAATCATCAGAGGAATGCAAATCAAAACCACTTTGAGATATTCCCTAACTCCAGTAAGATTAACCCACATCACTAAATCCCAAAACGGCAGATGCTGGCATGGATGTGGAAAGAAGGGAACACTTTTGCACTGCTTCTAGGACTGCAAACTAATATGGCCTTTTTGGAAAGAAGTATGAAGAATTCTCAAGGAACTAAAAGTTGACCTACCGTTTGATCCTGCAATTCCATCACTATCCAGGTGAACAAAAATTATTTTACAACAAAAACATTTGCACTTGAATGTTTACTGCAGCCCAATTTGTAATTGTCAAGTCATGGAATCAGCCCAAATGCCCATCAACCCATGAATGGATTAACAAATTGTGATATATGTATACCATGGAATACTATGCACCTATAAAAAGACGGAGACTTTAAATCTTTTATGTTTACCTGGATGGAGCTGGAACACATTCTTAGTAAAGTATCTCAAGAATGGGAAAAAAATGTATCCAATGTACTCAATACTATTGTGAAATCAGTATATAATCACTTATACATTCATATGAATGATAAAAGACAAATATATTCCAGAAAGGAGAAAAGAACAAGGGGGAGGGCAAAGAGGAGTGAGAGGGGAGGGAGCGTATTTGGTGGGATCTCACCTAATGTACACAATGCAAGGGTATATTTCAAAACAACTAAGAGTATATTATAAATGTCTTACCACAAAAAATAAGTGAGGTGATGGTTATGTTAATCAATTTGATTTAAGCATTCCACATTGTATATCAAATCATCACATTGTACCCGATAAATGGTTACAGTTCTTATTTAATAAAAATTAAGTTAAAAATAAATGAATAAACTACTGCAGGAGCAAAAAACCCAGCTACTTCCTTTGTATGTCCCTATGTTATAGGGTCTTTGCAAAATTAAGGCAAGAAGGGGGAAATTCCAGCTTTTCGAGTGTATGGGGAAGTAAGAAATCTCTACGAGCACAAATATACTTGGTTTTTAGCATTTTAATTCTATAGTCAAGAAGAATCCATCAATATATTTTATAGTTTGTTAATTTTACCAATAATGTATTAATGCAGGTCTCATCTTCCAATAAGAATGTTAATACTTTAAATATCAATATTAGCTGTTATCACACAATTAAGTACTAACATATAAAATGAGAAATTATGATTTCTTTATGAAATGTCCTATATTATGTTCCATAAGCAACAAATAGAAGTATTATTGTAACCAGAAAATAAGTTGGAAATTTTTGAATTTCTCTTTACATTTTCTAATCTGCCAATGAAGAAAATCTTTTTCTGACTAGACAATTTATAAAATATCCTGTACTGAACCCATAACCTAATTAATATTTACTACCCACTGATAAACCTATAAAAAAGAAGCAAGTTAATAAAAAGTTATAACTACATATATATATTTTTTAAACAGTCTCATTTTGTTGCCCTTGTTTGAGGGCCGTGATGTCACAGCTCACAGCAACCTCAAACATCTGGGCTCAAGCAATCCTCTTGCCTCAGCTTCCCAAGTACCCGGGACTACACTGTGCCTGCCACAGGTCCAGTTATTTTTAGAGGCAGGGTCACGCTTTTGCTCAAACTCCTCAGCTAACGTAATCCACTCGCCTCAGCTTCCCCGAGTGCTAGGATTATAGGCATGAGCCACCATGCCCAGCCCTATAACAATATTTTTTAAGTATTTTTCTCCTGCAATTATAATGGGGAACATTATTTTCTTACTCTTAAATTAAAAAAAAACTCATTAATAATAAAGCTATGATTTAAAAACAAACAGCATAACGTGAAATTTTTATTACATTGTATACAACATTATGGGATTCTTTCTCTAAGATGCTATCAGAAAAACTCATTTAAACTACCACAAAATGCAGGTTAATTGTAATGACTTATTAATAATACTAAGATTTGACTTCAGTGTGCACAGCCACAGGCAATGCACATTGCAGCTTCCTGAGCTGGCTGAAAAGAGGAAAAAAGCCCTCCAGAGGTTTAAAATCTAAGGTTTTTCTTGTTTTGTTTTGAGACAGAGTGTCACTATGTCACCCTCGGTAGAGTTCTGTAGCATCACAGCTCAAAGCAACCTAAAACTCTTGGGCTTAATGGATTCTCTTGCCTCAGACTCCCAAGCAGCTGGGACTTACAGGGGCCCGCCACAATGCCAGCTATTTTTTTTTTAAATTTGTATTTGCATATGCAACACAAGGCGGAGCTGTCCGGTAAGGTCACAAGGCTATTAAGACCTGAAGTACTCTGCTGAGGAAAGGTACTCCCAGTGCTTTGGTGGTGCAGTGGGTTAGTGCATGGCCCTAAAAAGACAGTGTGAGCAATGCCAAGGGTGCGAGTTCAAGTCCCACCTGGAGCACTTTTTTTTTTTTTTGGGATACAGAGTACCATTTTGTTGCCCTCAGTAGGTTGCCGTAGCACCACAGCACACAGCAACCCCAAACTTTTGGCCTTAAGAGATTCTCTTGCCTCAGACTCCCAAGCAGTTGGAACTTAAGGTGCCCGCCACAACAGCTGGTTATTTTTTTTTTAATTTGTATTTGCAGCATGTGCAACACAAGGCGGAGCTGTCTGGTGAGGCCATGCGGCTATCAACAACTGAAGTACTCTGCTGAGCAAGGGTACACCCAGGGCTTCAGTGGCACAATGGGTTTGTGCTTGGCACTAATGTGACAGTATGAGCAATGCCAAAGGTATGAGTTCAAGCCTCACCTGGAGCACTTACTTTTTTTTTTTTTTTAAAACAGAGTCTTATTATGTCACCCTGGGTAGAATGCTGTAGCATCACAGCTCACAGCAACCTCAAACTCTTGGGCTTAAGTGATTCTCTTGTCTCAGCCTCCCTAGTAACTGGGTGCCCACCACAACAGGTGCCCACCACAATGCCTAGCTATTTTTCTGTTGCAGTTGTCACTGTTGTTCAGCAAGCCCAGACGGGGTTTGAACCCACCTGCCTCGGGGTATGTCGTCAGTGCCCCTAATCACTGAGCATGGGCGCTGAGCCCTAAGAATTTTTTTAACTAAAATTAAGAGTCAAAGCAACCCTGCAGAAGATGCACTAAGTGGTTATATCAAGAAATGTTCTTTACTTCAGAAATTTATATTCTGTTTTCTCTAAGTACTTAGAAGGACCTAACAAGGTTCAAGGAATTACACTAATTTAATTTTGGGGTACTTTTTCCATATATTCTTTGCAGTAAACTGACCAATGTGCCAGATATTCGGTACCTCTCAGATTCTTCTCAAATCTCCCAGTTTAGTCTGTCACTAAATGAACAGAAAGAGTACCTTACCATACATTCTTTAAAAGGAGTGGCAAGAAAATTAATAAGCTAATGTTGGTAATGAGATTGGCAAGCATTATGTAAACGGTACTACGTAAATACAGAGTATTATCATTCTCTCTTACAGTCATTTGGTAAAGGACCTTTAAAGTTTCTGAATACTCTAAAGACTAAGGCCCCATTCTAAGATATTTTTCTTACAAATCTCTGAGCTTAAAAAGCTAAATTGATCATATCCTTCCTACTTGTTTAAGTAGTTCAATAGAGACTGATTACTTACATAAAAGACCACATAAGTTCTCAGAGAAAGAAATCACAATCTTTTTAGCACAGAGAAATGGAACTGAAACTTATTTTCTCTTTTGTACAGCCAGCATTTTTAAATGGAGAAAAGCTTCAAAGAAATCTTCAACCTCTAGCTGAAGGCTTTCAAAGTGAAGCATATTTGGAAGTGGAGGTACGTGCCTTTAAGCACTTTATGACAGTTAAGTCAGAAGCCATGAATTTAGCACTTTCAGATCTGTGAATAAAATGTAACTACTAAGGTTTCTACTTTTTTCCAAAGAAGCATTTCACACTACCTATTGGTATCTCTGCGAAAGAAAAGAGTCATCTTTAAGTAAGACTGTTTTTAAAAATAACTTCTTTAGTAAGCTAAGTTTAAGCATTAGTGAAATTTTCACTTGAACACAGCAACACACTTACATAATGAATCAAATTACATCTCCTCTATTTCTAACATGGGGTTTTTCAATAAAACAAATTGCTTTTATTTCAAAAATCACAATCACCTCTTTCATTGGGAAGCAGTTTTTCTTCCTAAATTGTGAAGATTCACTATACAAGAAGAGTCATTAAAAATGAAGATGGAAAGAGATTATCAAGAAATATTAATAATGCTTCTCTAAAATTCCCTAATTATTGATATTATTGTAAAATATTAAAAGGACTAGGGCTCCTGTGGCTCAGTGAGTAGGGTGCCAGCCCTATATACTGAGGGTGGCAGATTCAAACCTGGCCTTGGCCAAACTGCAAACAAAAAAAAAAAAAGAAAGAAAAAAAAATCTCACTAAAAAGGACTAAATGTATACGTATTTTAAAATACATTCCTTAATATTCCAAATCCAAAAATATAAACAGAATAAATCCATTAACTAGAAGGGAAATGAACATTTACTATGATAGAAAAATTAATGAAGAAAAACTTTCAATTAAAATATAAAATTATAACTATTGGATAGTTTTAAAGATTCTTTAGAAATCATAATTTCCACTTTCTAGATTAAAAGTAAATAGGGACAGAGGCGTCTTCATTTTTAACAGACAAAATGAAGATCTCATTTTGTGATCGCATACAGTTAATACCTTATTTTTGGAAAACATGCACTAGAAATTTAAATCTCTTGGTAAAGAAAGAGTACAAAGGTAAATGTTTTGTAAAAAGAAAATGGAGGAAAAATAGACTTTTTACATGGGAGTTCAGAGACATCTAGTGGTTGTTAATAATAAACTGGATTCTTCTTGGAAAATGAGGAGGTTATGTAGTTCCACAGTAGTGTTTGCGTTACAAGTAATGTTAAGATTTTCCTTACACATTAAATCTGTTTTATCCTACTGCTTTAATGATTTTATAACAATTAAGTATATGTATTTTATTGCAAGTACAAGTTGGATTTATCAGGTATAGAACATAAATGTCTTAATCCTGTATTGGGTAAAAGTGGTGAAGGCTATGTTGCTTAGTAGGATGTAAGCATTCCAATTTGTACAAATAATCAACACACTGAATCCTATAATGGCATAAATGTATTTATGACCTATGTATGAATGACTTAATAAAAAAATAAAACAATACATTACTTAATATTCCAAATATTTAATTTAATGTACACTTAATATTCTAAGATCTGAAAACAGCATTAAAAAGGTGGAATTTATGATTTCTAAAGAATCTTTAAAACCATCCAATAGTTAATTTTATAATTTTATATTTTCATTCAAAGATCTGAAAACAGCATTAAAAAATTACTAAAATATGACTGAACTAAAATTCAAAAAAATGTTCTATCACAGAAAAGGGCATTTATGTTCTAATACATGATTAACTGACAAATGTAGCTAGACATTTGTCTCTTACAAGCTGTTAGTGCTCCTCTAAATTATATCATTACACACGTAAGATCCCAAATGGATCAAAATTTTAACACATGGTTTTTGAAAGGTACATTCTCTGCTAAACATAGTCACAGATGCACTGTGCTAGAAAGCCACCAAACTTCATGGCCAAAGTCTTCAGTCCAAACAAAATCTCATTTTCAAATGCTAGTAGAAAAGATATTCTTTGTTGTTTTTCAATGATCTGTTGCAATGATCCAAAGAACTGTTAAAAAAATTTTCTCTACATCTAACCTCAGTCCTCCATGCTAAAAATTAACTCTTATTTTTTTTATTATTTTCTCAGTTCTTTCTACTGTACCTTTCTAACATATATATACCTTTCCACATTCTCTTGTATAAGTATAGCACTTTAAATTTATTTCTATTAAATGTCATTTTGCTAGATTCAACTAATCCATCATTCCAATTGCTCTAGTTTCTTTTGGAGCATGGCTTTGTGTGAAGTATTTCCTACCTCTCCCAGAATGATGACACCCATAAATTTCATAGGTACATTCCAATGACATAATCCATGTACACTCTAAATTTGTGTCAAAGTTTTTACAAATATCTGATCTTTCTAAAGTCTCTGCCAAATTAACGTCTTTAGTATAGCAACTCGCATTTTTCTTTTCTTTTTATTCAACCTGAACTGAAATATAAAATATTTCAAAATATGTCAAAAAATACAAAATATTAAGCGTTATTTCATACCCCAATGAACTTTTAGACAAACAAATCTTTATGAAAAATAGAAACTAACTAAAAAAAGTGTCCTATTTTGTGACTAGTAACAAAAGTACTGTTTGGATTATTAGTTTATAGTTTCTTTTAATATTTAGTCTGTATAAATCTATTTTTGTTTTAATTACATCAGCTGAGAAAATACTGATAATGCCAATATTAAAAATATGTTGCATGTATTCTGGATGGAGCTGGAACATATTCTTCTTAGCAAAGTATCTCAAGAATGGAAGAAAAAGTATCTAATGTACTTAGCCCTACTATGAAAAAATATATAGCTTTCTTATGAAAGCTATAACCCAATTATAGCCCAAGAAGAAGGGGAAAAGGAAGAGAGAGGGGAGGGCAGGGGGAGGATGGGTAGAGGAAGGGTAATTGGTGGGACCACACCTACGGTGCATCTTACAAGGGTACATGTAAAATTTACTAGGTATAGAATATAAATGTCTTAACACAATAACTAAGAAAATCCCATGAAAGCTATGCTAACCAGTTTGATGAAAATATTTCAAATTATATATAAAACCAGAACATTGTACCCATGACTGCATTAATGTACACAGCTATTATTTAATAAAAAAATTAATTAAAATATGTTGCATGTATTTCAATATCATTATGAATATCACTGCTAAGTAGCACTAGAATTTTTTTTTTGAGACAGAGTATCATTATGTCACCCTCAGTAGAGTACTGTGGTGTCACAGCTCACACAACCTCAAACTCTTGGGCTTAAGCAATTCTCTTGCCCCAGCCTCCCAAGTAGCTGGGACTACAGGTGCCTGCCACAGCGCCTGGCTATTTTGTGTTGCAGTTGTCATTGTTGTTTAGCTGGCCAGTTTCAAACCTGTCAGCCTTGGTGTATGTGGCTGGTGCCATAACCACTGTGCTATGGACACCAAGCCATTAGCACTAGAATTTAACAGGAACACAATTCATATTAGAAAGTAACAGAGAAACTGCATATATGCTAAGATAAAATGCCTCCTATACTTAATTATTGTTTCATAGCACTCTTATAAAAGCTCAACTTAGGCAACAATTTCTTTTTATTAAAAATACATCTTTAAATCATTCATACACTATGCAGTATCACCTGCTTAATTAAAAAGGGAAAATATACCGCTATATTAGAGAACTCTAAAGATTAAAGATATTAGCCAAGTGACCAAACTTAGCACCACTAACAGTGTGACAGCCTGACATAATGTGACTCCTGATATATTGTAATAAAAAGTACATAATATCACTTCCATAGTATTATTGCCAAAAATGTTAAACCTAAATCTACCAGTGAAGTAAATCCACACTGTGGGACATTCTCCAGGATGACTAGCTTGAACACCTTAAAAAAAAAATCACAGTCATGGGTGGCGCCAGAAGCTAAGTGGGTAGGGCGTCAGCTACATACAACAAGGCAGGCAGGTTTGAACCCAACCCAGGCCAGCTAAAATCAACAACGACAACTGCAACAAAAAAATATCTGGGTGTTGTGGCGGGCACCTGTAGTTGCAGCTACTTGGGAGGCTGAGGCAAGAGAATCACTGAAGCCCAAGAGTTTGACGTTGCTGTGAGCTGCAACGCCACAGCACTCTACTGAGGGCAACATAGTGAAACTATATCTAAAAAAAAAAAATCATGGTAATGAAAAACAAAAAGTTATGGTTTAAAAGAGACTAAAGAGATCCAACAACCAAAAGTGTGAACTTTGTTTGATCATCAATTAAAAAAAAACAGCTATAAAAGACACTTTGGGGACAAGTGGAAAAGTTTGCACATGGTATATACTAAATGACATTACTGAATGAATGTTAACATTTTCAGCTGTGACTGTGGTTATGTAGAAAAATGTCCTTATTCTTAGGAGATACACGTTAAAGTATTTGAGAGATAAACACTCACACTGTCTGTAATTTTGTTTTTGAATGATCCAGAAATATATTTATAAGTAAGTATAAAATACAGAGATATTGACATATTTCCATACTTCTGAATACAGAATATAGATTCTACATGTATACATAGATCCTGTGTATCTATGCGTGTATAAATATACATGTACAAGAGATAAAGCCAATGCGACAAAATGTTAACAACTGGAGAATCTAGGTGAAGAATATATGGTGTTTGAAATTTTTCAAAATAAAAGTTGGAGGAAATAAGAAAAGAATACATACCATGGCCGTTCTAGACTTGATAAACCAGTCAAATCTAAATTGGGGAGCATTCCGTACACACTGTCTTAATTCTTCATACACATTTTCTCTGTCAAAGCCCATTTTATGTAACATACAAATCAAGAATCTGTCTTCTTCCTCAGTATAGTTCTTTCCTTTGCTGGTTCCATACTGAATACGCAATTGATGAAATGGAGCCTTGTATCTTGCAATCTGTGTATTTCAACAAAATAGTGCTTTTAATTGTGCATTAAGAAGTCAAAGCTGACCATCATATCAATTAAAACAATCTAATAATAATTTGACATAAAATACAGTACTTTGGCATCCAGGGCTTTCTTGATACTGATCCTTCTTTGAATTCTTGCTTCTCCACGTTCAATTTGAGCCATTATTTTCTCAATGTCCTGTAATTCATTGCAACGTTCCCAAAATACAGCTGAATGAAACAGAGTTAATACTTTAAAATACTATCATTTAAGAAAATGAACCCAAGGAATTGTAGAATAAAGAATTAACAGGAAAGAATACAGTGAACTTACATTTTTAAAAAGATTCAAATTCATATATATATATATATAGATGTTCAATTATTAACTAGTAATAACTCTTCACTTAAAAAGATAGAACTCGGCTCACCACCTGTAGCTCAGCAGCTAGGGCACCAGCCACATATACCAGGGCTGGCAGGTTCAAACCTGGCCCAGGCCTGCTAAACAACGACAACAACAACAAAACAGCCAGGCATTGTGGCAGATACATGTAGTCTCCGCTACTTGGGAAGCTGAGGCAAGAGAATAGCTTAAGCCCAAGAGTTTGAGGTTTCTGTGAGCTGTAATGCCACAACACTCTGCTGAGGACAACATAGAGAGACTCTGTCTCAAGAAAAAAAAAGAAGAAGAAAATTCAACAAGGTTTCGATCAATTTTCTTTTCACGAAATATTATGAAACCTTTAATTATCCATCCCAAATGACTATGATTTCAAAAGATGCTACAGATACCAATTTAAGCTGGGCTTTTTACTCCAACATGATAGAGAAGGATCAAACACATGAAGTAAAACACTGAAAGAGAAGCATATGAACAGTGAGCATAGCTTACTAGCAAGCAAAAACAAAACTTTTATCAACAGGTCATTCAAATGTTTTCTATGAGGTGGCAATTTCTATTGAAATTGCTATTTGCTTTTGGAATCACTCACTAATCATACGGTATTTCTAAGGATCTATAGTTTGTTTTTAAACTTACTTGGAATAGCATTTTCTCTTTAAAAAAAAAAAGAGAAATCTCTTCATTGGGATTTTAATTGGATACCTACAGAAAAATACTCAAATTACTGAACCACTCAACCAAATTTTACAGATGAGCCAAATTAACCAGCTGCATTAATATGTCACATCTTAGGACTTCAGTGAAAAGACCTTTTAATGACAGACTCTCTACATTCTCAAATTGTTCACTTTTAGAGCCTATTCAAGAAAGGTATGTTGGCACTGTGGTGTTGTATAAACACCTGTGTTCATTTATTCGTGTACTCACTTATTCATTCAACACATATGTAAATGCCTGCTACATACAAGATACTGAGTATTCATGAACAGTTAATTGTAGGCATTTCTTCTCCTACTGCTACCAACCACATAAACCCATTCCAACCTTCCCACACTATGACATGGTCCCCAACCTGGTGGGCAGCAACTAAATAGTCCTGAGCTAGGCATACCACCTGGCCTGTTACCAAATTTGAGAGAACATCTGACATGGTATCTTTTTGAATCACATTGTCTTGCAACTTCACACACACTGATGTTACCTCCCTTTCTATCTTCTGAAGGAAACTCTTCAGAAAAATCTCACAGCACATATCCTTTTACACTTTATGTTCAACTCTCCATGCTAAATTATCTCTCTTCCACCTGTTTTTCCCCTCTCTTAGCTTTCAAATGCCCTAAATTTATGTGCTAAACCTTAAGAACAGCAGCAATATCCTGCTGAAGTTCATAAACTTGACTTAGATGAAATAAAAACTAAACACAACTGACCTCTAAAGTCCCCCAGAAGACCTTTTCAGATTTACAGAAGAAAAACAAGTCTCTAGTCTCTAATTAAATTTGGACTTGTTCAAGCACTAACAATCTAGATAAATTAAAAGTTGCTTCTCGTCAGTATTAATTTGGGTATATTTATTGGTGCTATAATATTCCCTTCCTACTATTTCAAAACCACAGAGTATCAGTGGTTAGGTTAAAGAGGTTCCAGGGGCTAACACAGAAACCTAAACCTACAAAGAAAAATACTCTAGATTCTAAATATGTAAGATACTGACTAAATTTGAGAGCTCAACCTATTTGGAAGTAAGAAAAGACCTATGTTTTACATATAGAAAACTTGCTAGATGTACTTACATATTTTAATAAGATTTCTTGGCTTGGCTCCCATAGCACAGTAGTTAACAGTGCCGGACACATGCACTGAGGCTGGTGGGTTCAAACCTGGCCCAAGCAAGCTAAACAATGACAACTGCAACAACAAATAGCCAGACCTTGTGACATGCGCCTGTAGTCCCAGCTACTTGGGAGGCTGAGGCAAGAGAATTGTTTGAGCCCAAGAATTTGAGGTTGCTGTGAGCTATGATACCACTGCACTCTACCAAGGGCAACAAAGTGAGACTCTGTCCCCCCCCAAAAAATTATTTTCATACTAAGATGATACCAATAGATAACTACATACCCACATGAGAAAAAACACATTAAATTCAAGCAGGGCGGGGGGGGGGGATTGGTAAGCTTTCACATAATGGGCACAATCCAAGGGTATACAGCACACCCCCTGGATGAAGGGCTCAAGTACAACTTGAACTTTACCTAACAAATGCAAACAATGTAACCTTAATGGTTTGTGCTCTCATCTTAATCTGAAATAAAATTTTTAAAAAACAGATTTATCTTCAGAGCCTGAAGTTGGATGTGCTGTGACAGGAGAATCAGTATTAACTCCATACTGATTCTGGTTAAGACTAAAGACAGCTGAGTAAGAGAGGGAGACAATCCAAGGAACAATCAACAAATTGTTTCAAGCAATCCTTTTTCATCTGTTCCAGCTGGCCTCAAGTTAATGGGGTCCACATAACCTGTTTGGGATAGACTGGAACCCTGAGGATGTTGGAGAATCTACATGGGCCTGGCAGTAACTCCCTACTTCAAGGACAAACTTGAAAGACAGACACTAATTCAATCCACTGAACCTCAATCTCAGGACTGGACCAGACAGTGTGATCTAATTCCACAGGTGGGAAAGTATGCAACCCTTGTTTTATCAGTCAGTTCTATTAGCTAGAGACAAAAGCAATCAATTTGTTATGATAAATCTTATACAGTATTTTCATACGTTCACCTTCATCTTGTGGAGTATGGGTTTTGAGGCGGCAAGACCCCCACAGCCCAGGAGTTATGTTCAAGGAGCAACCCCCAACTGCTTCTCCTTGTGCACGAGCTTGTTCCAAAGTCATTTTGCAAAGGCGATGTGGAAGTCTGCCCTGATGTAACAAAAGGAGGTTGTGGTAATAGAAATTTAGAAGGGGGGGCCAGGTGGGATGGAGGGGAGACATGAAGTCCAGCCATAGCCAATAGCCCAGAGGGATCAGGATCTTCAACTGAAATAGAAGAGGAACACTCCTCTCATGCATTTATTCCTCATTCTGCAATTCCTGTTGAGATTCGGGGGAAGGGTTTTATTATACTTAGGTCTTTCTGCTAGAGCAGGAGAAACATTTATTGTCTGAAAAGGGGGACACATCTGTTCATAATTAGGATCTAAACAGTCCCTAACTAGTCCCCAAAGAGCAAAAGTCTCAATAAGAACGATTAGAAGGTCTGTTGGCTGTATAGTAAGAAGGCAGTTTCTCCCCTACTCTGTTCTAGGAGCAGTGTTAATAATGCCTTTCTCAGGGAACCAAGGACTTCTTGAATAAAGTGCTTCTTGAATAAAGAAACTGCTCTAACTGGGTGACTTGAATATGACAGCCATGGGTTTTTAACATAGACTTAAGCATTAAAGAGTTCTCACTCCTTTTAGCCTGACCTATAATTTATCATTCCCGATGATTAACCCCCAAAACAAATACTTACAAACTGCGCAGTTCCTCTTTTCTTCTCACAGGGGATCCCCTCACCTGCATGCACCTACTATCCCATACTTTGGTCCCTGGTTGGATGCCACCTTTCGCGAGCCAACGCAAAGAGTAAACGTACCAAAGTGGGAATGGTGGAAGAAATAAAACACACCAGAGACAAAGATCACACAAGAGATCAGGAGATCTGGTACAGCTGATGACTGCAGCCAGCACCCAACCCCGTGAACAGCTTTATTTATATAGTACCTAAACAAGGTTGCCTATACTAATGTTGCAAATCAGCAAAGAAAGGGAGTGGGATCGTTCTCATCTCACAAGGTTAAGGGGCAGTACTAGTACATCGGGTAAAGATTAGCTTTAGGGAAAGAAGGCCATGTGCTTTTTTGGCAACAGATAGGAAAGTATACAGAAGCTATGTGACTTCTGGCAGAGGAAGCAAGAAAAGACGATTGTTATTTTGGGAAGGAAGGAGAAGCAGAGTTGGGGGTTGCTCCTTGAACGCACCTTCGGGGCTATGGAGGCTTTTCGGCCCCACAGTCTGCACTCCACAACATCATATTCATAAACGTTTAAAAGCGCTCTGAACAAAGACATAATTAAGTTGATGCTAAAAAATGAACAAGATTAAAATAAAACATCATGTTTCAAATTATATACAAACCTGAATACTCCATGACCTCCTCAGGGGATTTGCCCTCCACCTCTCGAGCTATATTATCAATGTCATCTCTTCCATACTTCTCATTAGCTTTAATAAACTGGTTAAAATCTCTCTTAGTCCAGTTTGTGAACCCCTGTAAACAAAAAGTTAAGCATCATTGATAGAGGGTTAATTAATCAATCCAAGTATTGTCCTATCTATTTCTATACAATGATACATTAAAAAGTGTTTAAAAGATTTTAAATGTCCCTCCTTGTAAAATCACACATTTTTAATGTTTGTATCAAAAGTTGAGTGAGAGCTGTTATAGAAACAGCTGCTTCTCTGTAAGTACTGCTAGTTGATTTATAGTTCTAAGATATTGTATAGTTTTTTTTATATTATGCAATATGTTTATTACAGAAACTTCAGGAAACACAAATTAACAAAAATAAGAGGAAAGAAACAACCTGTAATTCCAGTTCTCAGAGATAACAATATTTTGTACATCCCCTCTGAACTTATTTTTATGCGTAGGAGCCTTCATGCATATAAATTCTTTATTAAGGAATCAAATCATCACTAAACAATTATGACTACATTACCTCATATGTTGTATGTATATTCCAATTTGACATATTGCATATGTTTGAATACAGTGTCATATATATATATATTTATTTTATTTATATAGATGCCAAATAAAAATGCTAACATAAATGCTGAAGTCCTGATATTCCAGTAATTTAATTTTTTCACAGATCTGTTCCCATGTAAATTAAGAGAGGAATGTGGATGTATTAAATCAAAAGAACACTGAGGAATAATCAAGAGGCTACAAAAACTCATTTGTAGGTCATTATATCAGTCTAAACCTCTATGAATAAATAATTTATGTTCTAAATTATATTCATAAATAGAATTTCTATAAATGGAACATGACTGGTCCCACTGAATTTCTTTAATAAAATATAAAACAGTTTAGGTGATGTTTTAAATCTCCATGGCATTATTAGCCTGTTTGTGAAAACATAAAATCAAGAATTTGTTTTCTACCCCTGATGCCCCAACCCATGTAAATGTGATACTCTATTGCAAAACTCCATCTCTAGCTTTCAGTTGATAAAAATTTCAGATGACCCCATATTTTCTTCCTTTGAACAGCCAAAATTTTTTTAAAAGATCAATTATTTAAGGCGGCAGAGAAAGATAATTAAAAATGAATTCAACTACTAGGAGGGGCAAAAAAATATTGATTATTATTCTTATTCCTAACAAAGCATTGTTTCAGCTGAGACAATATATTCACATAATACTATACATCCACAATATATGGTAAGCCAGGTAGCATTCTAAGGCCATAACTTCATTCTTGGGTTTATGAAAAAAATGTGAAAATAAAACATAAATATTTGGCTATTTTATTTTATTCTGTGATAAGTCCTAATATTCAGCTAACTGAAATTATTTTTGCAAACTAAATTTTATAACTTCTAGGAATTTGGCTAAAAAAATTATTAATGTAATTTGAGAAAATTCCTACACAACAAAATTATATTATAACAAAGAAAAGACCTATATAATAAGTAACATATAAATATAAAAACTACCTTTCAATAATTAATGTGGATAATTACTACTGTACCTTACATATAAGGTACAGGTTCAAAAATTGTTGAAATAAATCTTGCTGGCATCCTTCTATACTAAAGAGATGCCATACAGTACACATTTTTATTATTTTGCAAAGGTCTTTAAAGTTGAAACTTTTTTATATCTTCTATAATGTTTTTGAAGTATGATACTTACTAAACTAATTAAAGCAACAATAACTTCAAAGCCTTTTGTTCAAATGGAAACCTCTCCAACTTAATAACTATTAGCTTTTAATTATACAATGATCATCTTAAAAAAGTTTCAGACATCTCTCATCACTATCAAAATTCTAAGGATAAAAGGAAATTATTTCATAAATAAAAGATTAGTAGAGTATAACTTCAGGGGACAAGTCACATCAATAAACAAAAGAAATTTAAATGTTTGAGAATATGTTAATGATTATTGTCTCTCAAGATTCAAATGTGGATTCACTGACATTATAATTGGTAAATGCATGTCATATATGTAAAAAGTGACATTTATATTTTACATATTATGTATTTTCCAGTATTTCCAAAAGAGTACATTCTACAAAAGGGATTTTTAAAAATAGGGATATTTGATCTAATTCTATGTTTGCAAAATAGTCTTGAGTTTTGTTGGTGTGTCAAATCAGAACACTAGGCCCATACAATAAAATATAAGTGCAATCTATATTTTATTTTTTCTACTGGTTGACTAAAACTATTTCAGCCACTAAAATCTTTTACTTGTGTGAGAAGTTTTTCCTTTTCTTCAGTCTCTTCTACTGTAAGAGGTTCAGCTCCATCAATCTTTTTTTGCTCTTCTCTTTGAGCCAGAGCTGGATTGGGGATATCCGGATTCCTTGGGACCTATAAATCAAGAGGTGAGCTAAGAGTAAACTGAGGAGAAAAATTAATTATTAAAGTCACATACATACATATTCAATCTTTACGACCATTTCAATAGTAATATAAAGTCATAACCAGAATGACACATGGTCCTCTTCACATTTCTGCTACCATGATATTACTAAAATAAAAAACATTCTTATGCCACATGGTATTTCAGAGTTAAAACTCATTGGTAATGAATGCCACATTGTATTTCAGGTCTGATTCTAGAGTGGAACAAAGTATATCCTTTTAATATTGTAATACATAGAATAAACAAAAAGGTTGGCAGTAAAAGAGCCCATATTCCCCCAGCAATATTGAGCAGGGTGGAGAAGTGGCAATGCACCTAAAGATTCTATCCAACACTCTGATCAATCCAATGTGCAAACAGAAAAGAGTGCTTTCATTGCCTGTCAGGGTATATAAGGGAAGAGCATTTCTATATAAAATAGAAAGTTTGGGAGAAGTGACAAGATAATGAGGAAGGAAAAACAAAGAGGAAATAGAGAAGAATGTAAGAGGGAAGGAAGTAGTAGCATACACAAAACTTCTGTGATGGGACCAACAGTGCAGCAAAAAAAGGCTACAGTAGCAGTGACCAAAAGAAATTATGAATGGTGCTTTGGGTATAGAGCTGAAAACATACTAACAACTGAGAAGAGAGCTCAAGTTCAAATAACTGAAATTAGTAGCTCAGTTCTCCAAGAAAGCAAGCAGTTACCTATATCTCAAAATTGTAGTCCAAAGGGCATCAGTGTGTCACAATACATATATACCAACGGTGTGTTTCAGTTTTTCAGACAACATTCACTGTGTGGAGAAACAATCTAAGCTTCTCATCCCAACGCCTCATACTACCACCATGTGTATCTGCTGTGCAGCACACTGATTTAAGAGAGCAGGTATGTAACACGTGTAGTTTATTTTATATCATCCCATTACACAGGAAAATAAAAGGCTTGGCAATGAGTCTTCCACTATTAAGAACGAACACATATCATAAGTGACTCATTCCCTGTGGTTATCAGATAGTTGTGGTTTTATTACAATGTAATTATAATATAAAACATATTAGAACAGATTCTTCTTATTGTTACACACATTTCATAGAGTCTAGAACTACATCATTGTAACTTAAAATATTTTTTAAACTATCGTGTCTAACAGTTCTTCAAATATCAACCCTAACTGGGCATTAAAAAGAAATTCTGAAAAACCAGGTTTGTTTGTCATCAGGCAATCAAACTAGTACATACTGACTAAGTGTCTATTATGTTCCTACCACTATGATTAGTACTGATTGGAATATAAAAGATGTATAGTATTACACATGGCCCTTGCTCATAAGGAGCTCAAAAATAAGTTGTGGAATTCTGAGCTGGACTTTAAGATCTCTAAGATTTTCGGGACATAGAGGAGGAAAAGAATATTCTAGGCTAGGAGCAGTACGCGCGAAAGCATAAGGACAGAAACATGCAGGAAGGCACATACAGGGTTTATGCTGAGAAGGGATAAGAAACAAGGCCAGGTGAATGGCCTTGAAACTAGGTCATTAAATATGAAATGTCCAATTTTGAATCAAAAGTGTAACTTATTGTATCTCAAACAAGAACCAGTACAATTAATCAAAATATGTACAACTATTGACACAGTTTTTCCATCTTACTGGTAGCTTGTTCATGCCAGCAGGCAAAAAGCCTGGACACCTAGTGGCCATGAAATCATGAAAGGTGTTTTATACAGCTTGTTGAAAATAGAATATTTTTCCTCAAAAAAAGTGATCTAAGCTGGGTACAGTGGCTCACACCTGTAATCCTAGCACTCTAGGAGGCCAAGATAGATGGATTTCCTGAGCTCAGGAGTTCAAGACCAGCCTGAGCAAGAGCGAGATCCCACCTCTAAAAAATAGCCAGGTGTTGTGGCGGGTGCTTATAGTCCCAGCTACTTGGAAGGCTGAGGCAAGAGAATCACTTGAGCCCATGAGTTTGAGCTTGCTGTGAGCTGTGATGCCACAGCACTCTATTGAGGGCACCAAAATGAAATCTGTCTAAAAAAGAAAAAAAAATAGTCCAAAACCTGGAAGAAGCAGTAGTCAGTTTGTGCAAGGTCTGGTAAATATGGTGGATGACAGAGAGTTTACAAGTCCAGTTTCTGTAGTTTGAGCAGCATTGTTTGTGCAAGAGCATTTTCTTGCAAGAGAATCACCCTGTCTCTATTTACTAATCTCAGCAATCGTCCTCATCACTTCATTTGACTGGTTGCAGTAGACATCTGCTGTAATCAACTGACCAGGTTTCATGAAGCTGTAGTGGATAATAATACCAGCACTGGACCACCAAACAGATACCATTAGCATTTGGGGATGAATATTTGGTTTGAGACTATGTTTGGGGACTTCATCTTTATTCAACCATTGTGCTAAAAGCTTGCAATTATCAAAAAGAATCCATTTCTTGTCATAAGTAACAATAGGGTATAGAAATGGTTCACCTTTATGTCATAACAACAAAGAAAGAAGGCAAGCTGTGAGACAATTTCTCTTCTGTAGCTCATTTAATTCTTGTGAAACCCATCTACCTTCTCCTCCCTTGCTGACTTGTTTCAAATGGTCCAATATTGTTGGAATAATAACATCAAACCTTGGTGCTAATTCGTGTGTAGGTTGAGATGGATTCGCTTCCACTGCAGCTTTCAGCTCATCACTATTCATCTTGGTCTCAGGTCGCCCATGTGGCTCATTTTCAAGATTAAAATCACCAGAATGGAACTTCTCAAACCATTGGTGTATGTGCATTCATTAGTCACATCTTCCCCAAACCCTTTGTTGATATTTTGAGCTGTCTGCACTGCATTGGTTCCAAGACAGAACTCATATTAAAAAAATCAAAGGATGTTTTTACTTACCCATGGTTTCACAAAAATTGCTCTAAAAAATTTTTTTAAAGATAATCACAAGTCAAAACGTGTGTTTGGAAGCCTAAGGATTTATCTTAACAATAAAAATGAAACAAGAAGTGTCCAAGTGAAATATCAGAGATATCACCCGTCAAACTTAGTATTTAAGTAAATTAGACATTTCATACTTAATAAGCTAATGCACAATAAGTCTTGTGCTGGATGGAGTGAAGTAGGAAAGCTACTAGAGGCAAGAAAACCTGCTAAACTGTTACAATTCATACAATTCATAAATGAGGTAAGATCCTAGGATGGCGGCAAATGGAAATGGGAAAAAAGGCATAAATTAAAAGTGAAATGCAGTCCAATGATAAACATAATTAAAAATAACTTTTTAATAGCTAAAATATATTTGACAATGATAGGCATACCAATTTCATTCCTAAGTATTTACCTAAAGAAATGAAAACACATTTATACAAAGAGTTTTAGAAAGAAAGCTCATAGTATCTTTACTCAGAATAGCCAATAACCAGAAGACAGCTGTCGACCAACAAGAGCATGGAGAAGCAAACTGCAGTCCATCCATACGATGGAATAATGCTAAGGAATAAAAAGGAATGAACCACTGATAAATGGGACAATACAGCTGAACCTCTAAAACAACATACTAAGTGACATAAGCCTTACGCATACTATATGATTCCATTTATGATAAAGTCTAGAAAAAAAATAACCTAATCTATGGAAGAAAATAATATCAGAACCATGGCTGCCTCTGAAGTACATATGGTAACTGGGGAGAGGCACAGGCACATTCTAGAGTGACAATAATGTTCTTTATCTTCATAGGGGTTTGGGTTATATAAGTATATGCACCTGTCAAAATATACTGAACAATATACTTAAGATTTATACATTTCGCTCTATGTAAATTTTATCTTTAAAAAGAATCATAAATAAATATTGGACTCTGACTAATGATACATATGCTGAAGTGTTTCTGAGTAAAATGTAAATGTAAAACTTATGTCTACAACTTGGAAATGCAGAAAAAAATAACGTATGCATATGATAGAGGGCTGGAGAAATGCAAAAATAGATAAAAAATAAACACAGTAAGATGCAAATTGTACAATTATGTGTTATGTATATGTGTTCACTGTGCAATTATTTCAACATTTTTATATGTTTAAAAGTTTTTCATAATACATCTTTAAAAATTAAAGACACAGCTTAAAAAGTTTAACAGACCCTTTTAAATTTCTGGTATATGAAATTTACTTTGGCTTCAAATTTTAATTTTAATTGAGGAAGAACCTCTTTGATCTTGAGATATATCTCTTATCAAATATCTTCAAAATTTCCATGTTATCAATTTTAAAATAAAATAGTTTTTAAACATCTAATTTCTGACAGAAAATAGATAATATACCCACACAAAATAAAATAAAATGTTTGTTTCCACTGAGCTACCCTCAATACTAAAAATTTCCCCTTTGAGCTTCTAATAAAAGCAAACTCAGAATATTTTATAATACCATAAGATTTTAGAATCTACTGCACACAATTTCTCCCACATCCACTGGTCACATGATTTAATAGCAAAACTTGAAAATAACTACATTAATGCTATGTTTATTATTTTAATTCTAGAAATTGCTCAAATACACAGCTGTTACAATATTTAGAAATAAAAATGAGTAAAATTTTTTTCAATTCCTTTATTTCTTCATACAAAAATATCTCCTCCTTAATATTCATCATTTTAAAAAGACATTTCATTTTTTACCTCATGAGGTTTTTATCAGCACTAAGCTTCTTGGAATGATTTCAAAGTGCTACATAAGAATTAAGTAGACAAATTATAGACCAATAAAGCTGAACAGATGCCTTTAAGGTATCTTAAGTACTCATATTCTGTGTCTTATTATGGTCCCCAGTGACATAATATATATTAAAAATTATCTTTCAAAGGGAAACATCTCAATTATTATTTGAATGTCTAGTTAGACCCTAAGAAATATGTGACTAAGAGATGTGTTCTGTGAAGTAGTAAAAACTTTTTCTGGCCTTGTTTCTTAGAAGTTTAGCAAGCATATCACAGAAATATGAAATACTGAATTAAATGTGACAGCACACAAAATGAAGGCCGTAACCTGAAATCAGCTCACTGTATTTTAGTTCTACCACTGCAAAATAGGTAGCTTACAATGACACATTACCAAAACTCACAAAGATTACAGAACTTCCTCCATTTGTCAAATGTTTATATTTGTCCCTAAAGAATCTTTTATTGGGGATAAATGTCAGAATGGTATACAGCTTTCTTCAGCTTCAGATATGGCAAAACTATTTCACTCCAAGTCTTAGATTCTATGGAACTTTGAGAGACTCTGGATTTTTTTATGCTGTACGTAAAATTTCAACTATGTTATCCCCTTTCAAATTAAATATTTTAGTGCACAAGTGATTAACTGCACTAAATAAGAACTCCTTTAAGTCAAAAGGGTAATGAAACTTCTGAAAATGCCTAACTTGCTAGAAGATCAAAGTTTAGACAGCAAGAAAAATGGGCACATAATAGACTGCTGTCCACCAAGTGGTTAGGGCAAAACAAACACTTTTCTAAAAAACAAAACAAAAATAAAAACCCTTTAACTAACAGAGCTCATCAGCAATACTGTTATGACTTTGTGCAGAATATGTGGAGAGGGAGAAAATAAAACCAAAAACAAAAATGCAAATAAGCACGCCATCAAGGAAAGCACCCTTTACCAACTGCTTCAAACTAGTGAGTTCTTCAATAACCCCACCCAA
>CAUYQV010177875.1:0-12085 GCA_963574575.1 Galagoides demidoff
AAGGAAAATTATAAAATGCTGATTGAACAGCAGAAATTGTAGACAAAACATAAGAAAAAATTATGTGCTTGGTGCCCGTTACTCAGTGGTTAGGGCACCAGCCACATACACTCAGGCTGATGGGTTAGAACCTGGCCCAGGTCTGCTAAATGACAATGACAACTGCAACAAAAATAATAAAAATTGCTGGTTATTGTGGCTGGTGCCTGTGGTCCCAGGTAGGTGGGTGGATTATACAAAAGAATTGCTTAATCACAATAATTTTTGGTTGCTATGAGCTGTGGCCCTCTACTGTGGGTGAAATATTGAGACTCTGTCTCCAAAAAAAAAAAAAAAAAACAACACAAGGCTCGTTGCCTCTAGCTCAGTGGCTAGGGCACTAGCCATATACAAAAATTTTTTTTTTTAATTTTTAAAAAAGAAAAATTATGTAAAAATTGTAGTATACATTATAAAAAGTTTGAAATGGAGATAAAGAAGAAAGTTAAAATACAGAAATTAAAGAATGTAATAGGAGAAAAGTAAGAATATAAGATTAAAATAGTAAAGAAAATCCATTCAACTGAAAAAGAAGAAACACATAAAGGAGTGACCAATATTTACTCAGAGTAGAAAAAGCACAGGAATATAAGAAACTGAAATTTGCAGGGAGAGCTTAAACAACAAATTAACAATTTTCTTAAAAGTAAACTCTCCACTTGGGTCTGTTCAAATAGTTCAAAAGGTATAGACCAATAAAAATAGCAATAGTCAATATTTATTGATTTTTATTCTTAGACCCTGCTACAAACACTTTACGTGTATTAAGTAATTTCTTCCTTCATAAGAAGCCAAAGAAAGAGATACAATTATACTCCCTTTTATAGGAGAAAAGATGGGGGTAGAGAAGAGTTAAGTGGTTGGTCCAGGATTACACAGCTAATTGGTGACAGAGTTAGGTTTCATCACAGAATGTCTGACTCCAGATTTTTTTGTTCCTAACCACAATGATATTAAGTCTTTTTGTGTGTAAATGTTATACTCCCTCTAGATATCATATTTCTAGAAATGAGCAATCATTTTTTTCTTTTTTAGGAAAGGGTCTGTTTTCCACCCCAAATGGTCAGCTCTTTTTGAAAAGCAGTATAAGAAAGTTACAAGGCTTAGGTTTCAGGCTGAGACAGACCAAAGATTCAAATCCTGACTCCACCACTTACTATCTTTCCTATCTTTGGTTAAAAATACGATTCAATGCTTGACAGAAGGCAGATATTCGAAAAAGGGCAGTTATTATTATGTTTGATATTAGTATTGTCAAACTAACTGTGATTCTCAAGGGCAGTTGACTAACTATTGCTGGTCAGTCTCGTACATTCTTCCCACTGGAGTAAGGAACTCTAAAAGAGCTTGGAATTTGAGGTGTCTCCAGCCCTAATGCAGTGTCTGCTCAGGGAGAGGGGGACTAGATGGCTGCTCAGCAAATCCCTCTCTGCCTCAACTTCGGAATATTTACAATGAGATGTCCTTTTGCTGGATTCCGTACACCTCTCTATCCTTCGGAAATCTGTGGATGCAGATTCAGCCTTCTGGTATATCAGCATCCTTTCAAGGTAGTGGATGATGAGTTATATTATTTTTTTCAAATGTGCTCTCTGATTTTAGCCAATCAGGGGCTAAAAGGCTTTTTCCTTTGGATGCCAGCAGAATTTGCTTGTGTGTTGATGGGGACAAAAGTAACAGATGTGAAGGTGAAGATACACAGTCCAGGTGTGATGAGCTGTGAAGGGGTCACTTCCTGCTTTCTGTTAGCAACAGTGAGAGGTTTAGCGGAGCAGGAGGACTGCGTGTAGAACCTCCTTCATTAATACAAATCATTGGGTTAACTTTGATAAAAGAAGCAAAACAAAAAAATAAGGAGGCTGGAAAACTGCTCAGATTGGCTTTTAATCCAGAAAGTTTAATGAAGACAATTCCCTTTGTCCAGCACAAACAATTGGAAAGAAAAGTACAAGGAAAATTATGAAAGATGTAAGATTAAGCTATCTATTTTGGCTTAATTTAATCCCTTCTAGTTGGATTCTTATTCCATATATTCAGCCTTCGTGTGTGTTAGTAGAATTATCTACTATCGAAATAATTCATAAATGTTTTTAATTTTAAAAAAATTAAGAAGACCACTAACATTGACCAAAAATTAATTTAGCATTGGGTGGCTCCCACAGCTCAGTGGGTAGGGCACTGGCCACGGACACCAAGGCTGGTGTGTTCAAACGCTGACCAGGCCTGCTCAACAATAATGACAACTACCACACACACACACACACACAAACACAAATAGCCGGGCCCTGTGGCTCGGGTGCCTGTAGTCCCAACTACCTGGGAGGCTGAGGCAAGAGAATCGCTTAATCCCAAAAGTTTAAGGTTGCTGTGAGCTGTGAAGCCATAGCACTCTAGCACTCTACTGATGGTGACATAATAAGACTTTGTCTCAAAACAAATAACAACAACAACAAAACTAAGCATTTTCAAAGCAATAACTTGTATACTTATGTATTTATTTAAAATTACTTTAGAATACTTTTGCATAAGCTTAAGAATAAGAGAGAATTTAGGGATCAAAACGATGGCTAACTTTAAATGTCATAAAAATTTTTGTCCTATGATATTTTTTAAGTATGCAAACGCTAAAGCAGTGATTTCACGGTAATGAAAATTCCATCTATGTAACACTTGTATCTAGACTCTATATTTACAGTCTGCTCCCTAAAATATATTGCATAATAAAATGAACTTTCCAGACAGGACTTATTTTTTGCTGCTTGATGTACATCAGAGACACTCTCTCCTACTTGTGCTCACTTGTAATTACACAGTATTGTTTCAAAATGTGTCTGCATTTGGGTTTCTATTTTTATGCTTGCCTTTAAGCAAATGAAGCCACCTGATAGCCTGGTGCTTTATTATTTTTTCTCCTGTGTTACAGTCAGCACAAAAACTATATAATCTCATAAATAGGAAAACCATGTGATGAATGGATCAAATCAACTTTTGAAAAATACAAGTTTGCCTGCCTTCTAAAATCAGCGCTTTCATTTACATAAGTCCTCTGACCCTCTGAGCAGAGTAATTCACTCATGAGAATGAAGTCTAAGAAAATCCACAGGCTTTTCTCAATTTGTCTAAATTGCTCCTTTATTTGTGGCCCATTAATAAGCTCATTGGAGAATCAGTGATTTGCTACCGACTATGTTAGGGTCACTGCACGGACAGCACTGGTGGCCAGAGACACTGAGATGGATGGTTTTCCCTCAGGGCTTCTCTGTAGGGCAGCCTGGGTTTCACCTGCTATGGGATGAGCTCATGATAGGACCTTGGAGGCAAGTGGAATACTTTAGGTTTTATTCTTAGTAATTATATCAGTTTAGATAAGGCCATTTATTCTTCTCCATTAATTCAATACATATTTGATGGTCATCCTTAATTTTTCTAACACTGTTTTAGCTCTACTCTGGTAATAGAGTAGTAAGTTCCGTAAATGAAGACTCCACCTTTTCTCAATTACACAAGGTATCTCACAAAGTACAAGTGATAATTTAATCAACCTTGGTTGCTGCTGCATTCCAGAAGAGGGCTGTCAGTCCTGGGAGGCATCTTCCTGCTCTACTAATGTTGCACCAGGGTGAACCCGCAGTCACGGAGTCTGTCCCTCCACTTCTGTACAATGTGCTAAGCTGTGGATCTCTCAGGGTGTGGTAAGGAGGAACTGAGAGACTGATCCAGACTCTGGAGGAGTTAATGCATGGGGGAGCACTCATACTCAGGAATGGTAGTTTCCATCCTCCCAGACTCTATTCTCTATGGATTACATAAAATATTTAAGTCAGATATGTTAAAAATCAATGAAAAAGATCCACAGTCACACAGTGTTAGGAATTTTCACATCACAATAAAGAGTTTGGTTCTTAAGCAAGCGTGGTGTGAAAGCTGACACTAAGGATTGTTGAAAACATTAATAATATTCATATTATTTTAGAAGCTTCCAAGTAGCTTCCTCCCATGATAATCTGGATGACAGTCAAGATATTCTGTGGTGGATTAGGCCTCCTCTTGAATTGAAAAACCCTTGAATAGTATAATTACAAGGTTGTGATTCTGAATTTAATTTAGATGGAATTCCTAAAACTACTCAAGTTCTGTCTTCAGTGGTGGAGTAGGAAGTCAGCCAGAATGAAGGCCACGTCAATAATTCAGTACACACGTGTTGAGGCAGACACCAACCAGCATTCTGCAGGCAGAGGTGTACGTTTGAAATACAAAATCTGAGCATGGTGCCTGCACTAGATTACAGTAATGAGAGGAGGAAAAATCGAAACATAACACGTATACACTAAGGATTCTCATGGTTGGTGTTGTTGGAAAAAGAAGGGAGGTTTTAGTTGAAAGAAATTAAATAAAATGAAATGCTACAACACTCGCAAGCATACAGAAAATAAAACACAAGATAATATGAAGACCACAAGAAAACGTCAAGATACGGTAAATAAAGTTCAAGAACATTTCAGGACATTTCTTTAGATCCTTCTGGGTAATCTGATAGAAAGTTGCTAAAGGACATCTTTTAGTTTAGGAATGTGGGCTTAAGTGAAAACTGAATACTTTCAAACAAATTGTGGTAGATGCTGTTTCGATGACATATACTCTGCTATATTTAGTTCATCTGGAATCTAAAAAGCTTTCATAGATTCTTAAAAGGAACAACTTTAATCTTGTTTTCCAACATTGTAATCTCCAGCACTATTGATTTTTTAAAAACCATATTATGTATGATTTCAGGGAATCTAGACAAATAGATGGGTATAGAGAGAGAGAGAGAGAGATGCAGATGATCGATATTATTTTACTGGCTGCTATCTTTTTAAAATTTATGCACTGGGTGGCCCATTAAATGGAGAGAGAAAATTCTAGTGAAAATTATGAGGCGTGCAACTTTATGGTTGAGTTACTTTTGTAATACTGTTTATAAGAATGATGTAAAATGGTCATCATGGAATGAGCAGGAAACCCTTATTTGATAGATTTATGTAGTTTCTTTTCTCGCATTACAGAAGAGAAACAAATAAAATCTATTCTTATAGGAAAATCCAATCGTCTATAAACTGAAAGAAATTAAATCACTTTCTTCAGTTTAAAGAGTTTACAGAACTCAAAGACAAATGGAAGACTATCAAAATCCACACCAAGTAAGTCCTGTGAGAAATAGTCAAGCCAGGAGTGTGAAGAGATAGTTTTTAGATCTTTAGCAAACCACTTTTATTTTTTTGCAGTTTACTGCCAGGGCCGGGTTCGAACCCGTTGCCTCTAGTATACGGGGTCTGCGCCCTACTCCTTTGAGCCACAGGCACCACCAGCAAACCACTTTTGTTTTTCCAGACATCTTCTTATCCATCAATTGATGGGAATTGTTTTCTAAATGTTTTCTAGTTCTAAAATTAAGCCATTGCACTCACACCATTGTGTTCAATTAGACTGAACTTTGGAGTGTGGGAAAGTCTACAAAAGGGCATAAACTAGAATAAGCCTCATCTGATGTTAACAGTCGTACAAGCAGATAGCTTCAAAAGGAGCAAAATACAAATTCATGCTACAATATGTGGAAGTCTTGAAAACATCATGTTAAAGAAAAGAAGATCAAATATTTTATTATTCTATTTACATAAAATGCCCTGAATTAGCAAATCTCTATATACATAAAATATATTACGGATTTCCTTAAACTGGGAGGATGGAGAGGGATGAGGAGGATCGGCTAATGGTTTGTGTTTTCATGTGGAGGTGATGAAATGTCCTGAAATTCGATTGTGATGATTCTCTCAACTCTGCAAACTAAAAACCATCAAATTGACACCTTTACATGGATGAATTTCATGGTATGTGAAATATATCTAAATGAAGCAAAGAAAAAAAAAATAGCTGAAGTCTTCTGTAACACAGGCCTAAAGCAAGTTCAACAGAATGCTAAGTTTTATCAGGAGCCCAGGGATTTCCTTTTCTGTTGTTTAATGCTCAACAAACTCTCAGCACCTCAAATCTATGCCTAGCACAAGTTACATTCTCAGCTGATATTTGTTGACAGGAATCTTGTATTAAATTAAGAACAGAAGAGCAGATAGCGTCAAGCTGGAAGTCATTTTCAGATTGCCATACGGTATTGTAACTAATCCTTTTCTTCTCTGTCAGCGGCACAAGAGAATCATAGCATCTTTCTTCCTGGTCTTGTTGTACCAGGGATATTGGCTTCCTAGGGACAGCGATCCAAACCTATAGCTCTTACTGTCAGCCAAAGGAGATGTGGTAGCTGAAAGAAGACAGGGCCCCAAGGCTGCCAAAGCAATTCCATGCTAGTCGGCCAGGGAGGGTGCCCAGTCACTGTTACGGGAAGCACAACTGGAATGTAGTCTTTTAGGATGATGCTAAGTCTGGAAAAATAAGATGTGCATGACTGTTTCCTGTCTTTAATTCTATCTTTCCCTTCCCTTCCCTTCCCTTCCCTTCCCTTCCCTTCCCTTCCCTCCTACCTTTCCTTTCCTTTCTCCCCCCTCCCCTCCTACCCTCTCTCCCTCCTACCTTTCCTTTCCCCTCCCCCCCCACTTTTTTTTTGCCAGGTATGAAAATATATACTTATCTCTTTCATGCCTCTGGTCCCAGCATAAGGACTTCCCCTCAATAGTTCACCAGTAACATAGGTCTGAGAAGGTAGATCCTGTGGCAAGGCACATTAATCCTCTCTCTCTTAAGACATTCTTTCATCAAGAAATTCTATTCCTAGTATTGCAGATATTAATTTGATAGCACATTTTGGTTACTTCGGACACAGAGTCTATATGGAGGTGTCTTTGGTTGTGCTGGTTGGTTTGTTTTATGGTTTGCTTCTCTTTAGATTTGTTTCAGTTATGGTTTTCTGTTATCTTCACTTTTGCAGACTCTGCCGCTGGACATTCCAGGTGTAGGCTCTTGCTTGGCTCAGAGGAGGACCCCCATGCTCTTCTTATCTCCAAAGCCTTCCCAATTCCAATAAAGTGGTTCCTTGCTAATTTATAGTTTCTGTTTCCCTTAAGTAAAATTATCATGGATGTACAAAATTGATGGAGACATATATAGCTGGCTGATTAATAGGCCTTTATCAGTAGTCAAGATCTGAGTTTGCTCAGCTATTTAATACAGATGATTTATGACCTACATAGATATTTAATAAGTCTTGGAAAATAGATCCAATAAACATAAAGCTAAGTTTATAAAAAGAACCATGATAAATGGATCTATTAACACTTCAACAACCCAGAGTTGCATATACCCAACTAATTCTGTGGAACACCATGAAATAATGGGGTTTAAAATTATTAGAGTAACTAAGTAGATACATAGCATATACTGCTTTAGAAAAGGAAGGTGGAATTATGGCTTGAAAATTACAATATTGTAATACAAGAATATATTAATATTTAATTAAATTAAAAAGTATTAATTTTGCTTCTATAAATGAGTGTTACTAAAACTGTATATAAATAAAAGAATACCTACGATAGTTTAGGAAAAAAAATATATAGGCTGGGTACAGTGGTTCACAGCCTCTGGGAGGCTGGGGCAAGTGGATTGCTTGAGCTCAGGTATTAGAGACCAATCTGAGCAAGAGCAAGACCCCATCTTCAAAAAATAGCGAGGTGTTATGGTGGGCACCTGTAGTCCCAGCTACTTGGGAGGATGAGGCAAGAAGATTACTTGAGGCCAAGCGTTTGAGGTTGCTGTGAGCTATGATGCCACAGCATTTTAGTCAGGGTGACAGAGTGAGGACTGTCTCAAAAAAAAAGAAAGAAAAAGAAAGGAAAAATATATAATTCCTAATATAGTAACGAATGATTAAAAATAATTGCATGGGCTTGGCACGCGTAGCTCAAGTGTCTAAGATGCCAGCCACGTACACCAGAGCTGGAGGGTTCAAATCTAGCCTGGGCCTGCCAAACAGCAATGACAACTGCAACCAAAAATTGGTTGGGTGTTATGGTGGGTACCTGTAGTCCCAGCTACCCGGGAGGCTGAGGCAAGAGAATTGCCTAAGCCCAGGAATTGGAGGTTGCTGTGAGCTGTGATGCCACAGCACTCTACCCAGGGGTGACAGTTTGAGGCTCTGTCTTAAAAAAATAAAATAAAATAAAATAAAATCGCATGCATTGTATAATATACGTGAATTTTTCTTTTAGGGCAGTTTACTCAAATTGATTCTGGTTGATTAAATTACCTGTTTTATGGGACTACTTAAAGTATCTCAAGGCATTGAGAGCCTTAGAATATTTTTTTTCACTCTAGTATTTGACCCTAAATAGCCTATTCTTCTAAACAGGAAACACATTTATATAATTTGTATAAAATAAAATGAAACTTTTTTAACAATAGAATTTCTTTTTTTGTAAACCCAAGTGAGTAAAACATCTGTTAATGAGATTTACTAGTCTAAGTGCAGAGTGCAATTTCAAAAGATAGCTCAAGGACACCAGAAACTCAGAAAGAAATTCCTGGCTGTTCCTTCTGTGACGATTTTTTGTGAATTTTCTTTCCTTAAAAGTCTGGTCGACAGCATTTATCGTGTACATGCATCCTATCCTGTGTTCTATTGCCTAAACCGTGGTTTTGTGGCAAAGTTTACCCTGTCATCTGATTATTGAGCCATCAATGGCTAGATGTCATGTTTTTGGTTAACTGCACCACGACGATCACATTAATGAAAACTTTAAAACATAAGCTTGCTTGTTCACGTGTGATGGTAAGGGTTAAACGTGCTGTAGCAGAAAAAAATAAGTATGATCAGGCAGTGAGTAATAGCGTGAACTGACAAGTAAATACTAGATTCACAGTATCAAAAGTGGAGAAATGTTTTAAGAACCTCATGATTTAAGGTTCCTTTAAATGTCAAGATTCAAACGTCTAAGTTTAAATTCTCATCTTCATTGTATGGACACGTGACAAAGTGAAACATTCATCAGTTTTAGGTTAAGAGAAATCTGGGGATGAATTCTGACACTGCTAACTACTGGCTTAGTTTCTCTCTGTAAGATAAAAATCTAAGTATCTACTTAATGAATATATCTAAAGGTCTGACATGTTCTAGACACACACCGACAGGTATTGTCATTTGTCATAGGCGTTCCTTGCAGTTATTCCCCATCACCAGATCTATAAACCATTGTTGTTAAGACCAAAAGCAATGCCTGTCCAACAATAATTTCAAAAACTAGCTTTTCTCTATCCTAAATGCCTCCATATAGCTTCGTGTTTTTTAAAAGTAAACTGATGAATAAATGAAACAATTCTCCAACTGAAATTTCCTGTATATATTTGTTATTTTATTATATTTTATTTCAAATTATTAAGGGAGTACAAATGTTTTTGTTTACAGAGGTCACTGTTGTCATGCTGAGTTGTGGCCATAGGTAAGCCCCTCACCCAGATGGTGTTCACTGCACCCGTTAGGGAGGCATTTGCCCCTTCCTTCTTCCCCCCTGCTTGATTTCCACTGAGTTTTACTCCCCTCTGTGCACATGTGGGCCCACCAGTTACTTCCAATATAATGGTGAGTACACGTGGTATTTGATTTTCATTGGTAAGATACATCGCTCAGGAGACGCATCTCCAGTTCTATCCAAATTGTTGCAAAAGGCATTCAATAACTGCTTTTTATGTATGGGTAGTATTCCACGGAATCCATATATCACATTTTATTAATCCATCCATGAATTGATAAGGCCTTGGGTTAATTCCACATCCCTGAAATTGGGAATTATGCTGCAATACACGTTCCAGGGCAGATGTCTTACTGATGGGAAGACTTCTCTTCCTTTGGGAGATAAGACTGCTGGATTGAGTGATAGGTCTACTTCCAGTTCTTTGAGGAAATCTCCATACTGATTTTCATGGAGGTTGTTGTAATGTGGAGTGCCACCAAAAGCATATAAACGTTTCTTTCTTTCTGCATCCACACCAGCATATTCTGTGTTTGGACTTTTTAACATAAGACATTCTAACATGGGTAAGGATATATCACTGTGGTTTTATTTGGCATTTCCCAGACAATTTGTGACACTGGGCGTTTTTAATACGTTTATTAGCTTTTTGTCTACTTTCTTTGAAAAGCTTGTGTTCATGTCTTTTGCCCATTTTTTTTTTTTTGAGAAAGAATTTCGCTCTCTTGCCCAGGCTAAAGTGCCATGGCATCAGCCTCGCTCACAGCAGCCTCAAATTCCTGAGCTCAAGAGCTCCTCCTGCCTCAGACTCCTGAGTAACTAAGACTACAGGCACACCCTGACACAGCTTGGCTATTTTTTTTTTTCTATTTTTAATAGAGATAGGGTCTTGCTCTTGCTCAGGCTGGTCTCAAACTCCTGGTCCCAAACAATCCTCCTGCCTGGGGCCCCCAGAGCTGGGATTACAAGCATGAGCTGCCACACCCAGTTTTGTCACATTTTAAGGAGGTTGCTTTTTAATTTTTTTTTGGCTGATTTTCTTGAGTTCTTTGTAGATTCTGGTTATTAGCGCTTTATCAGATGTATAGTTTGTAAATATTTTCTCCCATTTTGTGTATTATCTATTAGCTTTCTAGATTGATTCCAAAAAGAACTTTATTTCCTTCTTGCTCCCTGATCTGTCCTCATGATTTAGAAACAGCCATGATATCCGTCCTTTCCTACCTGCCTCCTCCTTCTGTCTAAAGCTGTGCCTCACGGACGTCTGCTTGTTCAGAGATTAGTGATTTGGTTTCATTAGTATATTTCTTCTGCCCCTTTAGCCATTCTACTAGCTTATCTCATTATTCATATATATAATATGAATATATATATATATTCACACATATGTGTAACATGAACGTGCTATGTAGTAGTTATTATAAATATTTACAATTCGGTTTTCCCTTAACCCTGTGCCAGCCTTTGGTCTCTGCACTTGACCTCATTGTCAAGTTTGTCTTGAACTTCTTGACCCGTCCCATTGCTTCCCCTCCGCATCTCTCAATCACTCTTCCCTACCTGTTGGGGAGCTTTTCTGACTCCCTTCCATTGACAAAACTCCTGCTGATGCCCTCTGTGATGTTCTCGAAATGCAGAAGATACATTTTTTGCTTCATTATTTAACTGAGTTTTCCAAAGCAATTTCCTCACTTGTCCAGGGTTATAATTTGCTTCTCACACCCCGACATTAAGGTATATCTCCTCCAACTGTATAAAATAAGATGGAAACATTTTACGTTCCATAAACCCAAGTGCATATGACATTGTTTTATAGTGTTCATGCATAGTTCTTTTTTGTCTTCAACTTATTAAACCTGTCAAAATATTGTATTTAGTCTTATTTACGTTAGTTTTTTTCTCCCATGTCTCCAGCAATTTGTTTTGGTTCACTAATGTTCAACTTGTAAAGATAGTGAAGTGATGATTGGTAAATGAACACTATGGGTTAGAATCTATGCACGGAGTTTGCTATGAAGGAAACAAAGCATACTTATGAATATTCAATTTTTAATATATATATGTATATGTATTTTTAAATTATCCAGGTGCAGTAGCACAAGTCTGTAGTCCTAGCTACTTGGGAAGCTAAGGCAGGAGGATTGCTTGAGTGCTGGAGTTTAAGTATATGGTGAGTTGCGCTCCAGCCTGACAGCAAGACCCTGTCTCTGGCAAAAAAAAAAGAAAAAACAAAGGAAGAAAAAAGGAATAGAAAAAAAGCAGAAAAGTCCTAAAAAAAAAAAAAGAAGAATATTCATATACAGTAAGGCTCAGATACAAGTACCCATTTTCTATCTTCCCATCTAAGAAATTGCTTAAAATACTTAGGTAAAAATTGCCTCTTTTCTTGTATCCCTTGGATTTTTCAGCAATTCTTCTCCATGTTCCTCACGTATTCTTTTCATGATTATCTGAGGAGTATTGACTTCTATTAGGGCCATCAGTGCTAATTAAAACTGTGAGTACATATTTTTAGTTGATTAAAAATTAGGCCCCTTCTCCTACTTTGGGATCAATATGAGGCTTTGGAGGAACAAACAACCCTATAGCACCCA
>CAUYQV010177876.1:0-11787 GCA_963574575.1 Galagoides demidoff
ATTCTTGTGATACTTTGTTAAGAAGAACATTTTCCAGCTCCTAATGGTAAAATCAGCATCAGCTTGCAGAGAACATAATTTGTTTTGATGTCCTACCTCCCTGCCCTATTCAGTTGCATCTCAGTCATTTATCATAAGCACATAAAAAACAACAAGAACAACAACAACAACAAACCCCAAAAGCTGTGTGTGGTCTAGACACTGGCACTGCAGACATCACGCCCGTGTATTCTGCCATATACATATACAACTGTCCAATTATCTCCACATTGTGACAAGGACATCTTTCACCTTTTTCTTAGCTACTGTCACCCCATTTTATAACTTTGATGAAGAAAATACACTGAAAATTAAAGGAAAATGTTTGGTTTTGAAACAAGAACACCTTTAGTTAGATGTTACCTTTAAAGAATCCAAGTTAAGACAAATAAAAATGAAAAAAAATTACAATTTCCTTTGGGATAATTTATAAAAGATTATCTGAGAAGTGAAAAGAAAATAAAAATTATTTTGTCCAAAAACTGCTAAGAAATAGCCATATATTGTATATCCACCTAAAACACTTCTGCATGTCAATACATATCAAATTTTCTTACACAAATTGCTGTAATTAAGCATTTAATATAAATAAAGTGCTACAGTTTTAGTACAGAATTATTGATTAGAATTCAGAGAGAGATGGACTTACAGATTTAACTGTTAGATTCTCTTGAGGGTCCAAAAGTGTGATGTCTCCCAATAAAGCTGATAGAGACATGGGTAAGATGGCTAGGCAAAATTAAAAAAAAAAAAAAAAAGATTTGAGGAATGTTTCTGCTTGGCAAAAACATCAGGAATGTTTCTTTCAAATAATATGCCTACCTTCCATTAAACTAGACGTCATGCATACTAGGAACTAAATTGCAGGAGAAATGACCCAGGTGGTGGCAACAGAGTATTGCAAAGAGTTCTGGTTTTCATGGACACCACCCATCTTGCCCAGGTCTTCCAGGGCCTAGAATGATACTGTTCACTTTTAAAATATTGGTTCTGATACCTGACCTTTTATTTCTAGGAACTATATCTAGAAATATGTGGTTTAACATTTATTTGATGACTTTGACAGGTCTTCAGTAAAGTTCAAAATAGTTCTTGAATTAATTATACAGTTATTCACGTACTCAACAAACATTTATTGAATATCTACCACATATCAAGCACTTTATCAATTATAAAGTGGTTAGCAAAGTTATAACTACGACTATTATACATCATCCATGACCACACAGAATCTAACTTATATCAAAATGGAAATATATATTGAAATTGCACATATATATATATTCAAATCATGAAAATTGCTACAGAGAATTACAATGTAGCCAGGCCTTGTGGTGGGCACCAGTAGTCCCAGCTACTATGGATGCTGAGGCAAGAGAATAACTTGAACCCCAGAAGTTGTGGTTGCTGTGAGCTATGATGCCACAGCACTCTACCAAGGGTGACAAAGTGAGACTCTGTCTAAAAAAAAAAATAAAAAGAATTACAATAATGTTTCTTTGACTAGAAATTTAAAACAAGGAATTTAAAGAAGGTTAGTGTAGCTGCAGCAGAGAAAGTAGTAAGGGATGGTTCAGGATGTTTCTAGAAAACATGGAGGAAAAGTTTTCTTCCTCCATCTGCTCTGTTTATGAAAGAGAACATTGACCAGATACTGCTTCTGGTCTCTCTCTGGTCTTACAGTGTGTAAGTGGAGGTATGTTAACTAACTGTGCAGTTTGAGAGAAGGGAAGAAGCAAGTGTGAACCAGACCTCTATGTTTATTTGGAAGCCAACTGGCCCTCAGAAAGTGCCATTTTTCCTATGCTTCTTCATGCTGTGAGCTTCTAAGAGCCAGCCTCTCAAGAGTAGCCCTTACATTGTTGTTCATTCTGACTGATTTGGGGATTAATGATTTACAAACTTCCCTGAATAAAATACACAAGCCATATACATATGTCAACCTTAATGTTATTATCTATAAGAGGATATTTTCATTTTTCCTTCTTGAGTCTTATCATTCTCAGTTGATTCTAATTTCAGGATTAAGGAGGAAAAGGTAGGCTGTATATTGACCCTCTTCAAGTGTTGTAGAGTAATAAGAAAGGATAAATGTTAAGCCTTGAAAAGAATAGTAAGTACATTAGTTTTCAGTATATGTGTTGCCTTGGTTTTAAATCCTACTGGCCGAGAGATGACATCAATGGCTTGTAGATACAAGTTCACACACATAAACACACACACATATCTTTCTCTCAATGTTTACTCTAGCTGCTCCATGTGGAATAGATGGCCATCCAAGAACTAGGTAAGTTCAGGAAGGTTAGTGAGAGGGATATTTGAGGAAGTTTTTCTAAGATCTGGATACATATCAACATACATAAAAGCCATTATGTACTTAACAGACGGATGTAAGGTGCTTTACATCTAATGTCAAACACAATGTCTGGCAAACTAAAACTTTACAATACAAATGATAGCTGAAACTCTACTGGAAAAAGTTTTATATATGTATATATATAAAAAATATATATATATATATATATATACATGTATATATATGTATTTAATTGGGATTATACATTTGGAAATATAGCAACATAATCCTCCTGATATTTAATTTGATACAACTTTTCCCTTACTTGGCCAGAGACACCAAAGCAAGATGGTTAAATAATCACCTTTTGGGACCAGGACACAATTATAAGAGGGACTTTACCTAACAAATGCAATCAATGATACCTGGTTCTTTGTACCGTCAATGAATCCCCAACAATAAAAAAAGAAAAACAAGAAATTAGGGGAGGCTCCTGTAGCTCAAAGGAGTAGGGTGCCAGCCCCATATGCCGGAGGTGGTGGGTTCAAACACAGCCCTGGCAAAAAATTGCAACAACAACCACAAATTAGTATTTAACTTTAAAAGTAAATTTAATATATATAAACTAACAATTTTAAATAATTTATTAATGAATGTAATAAATTTGTTTTCAGTTTTTACATGACAATAAAGTTGAAATACCGATTCTGGAAAGAAACCAATGATATCTAATTTGCAAAAGGTCCATTTTACATAATAATTATGTTATTTGTAGAAATCTACCATGAGTTGTAATACAGACAAAACAGAACTGATAGAAGAAAAATTTCTACTACTAGAGGAGAAAGTGAAACTACTCTTAGGTCTGGGCAGAAGTGGAGAAGGGTAAAGAGCAGGAACCGATTAGAAGACAGGATAGAAACTGCGATATTACGTATTTGGGGTTAGAGACTTTTCCCTGGTTGGAGCACGTGTTTGTGTGGCTCCTTATCAACTAATTACTATTATGTTTTGGACCCCCCTCCCCCATTAGGTGTCTCATGTGGATTCTGGGAAGACACATACATAGAAAAGAAACCGTTCTATAATCCCAACCGGTCAATTACTCAAAGTGGGGAAACAGCAACCAGCTCCACCCAGGAACCAGTCGGAGCAAACTTTGGAGCTTTCAAGATTGTGTGCTAAGACTTCAGGTCTTCTCCATGGGTGGGAAATGACTTGTCCCTCCCTCTGAGATATAAGTTCGTTTTGCACTAAATACTGTCCGTGTCAGGTTGCTCTGTATTTGTAATCATTCTGTCATCGGCTCAGCTCGGTACCAATACTCATTCCTTACTCTAGGAACCGAGGACCTGGGCACACAGACACAGCCCTAAATGCGAATGGGCAAAAGGGCGTCTGAGACTGGACTCTTGATCCTCATGACTTGGGCCTCTATCAAAGAAGAGGGTAAAATTTTTGAAATCTCAGCGTAATTCATTTATGGATGTAGGCAGAGAACTTCTAGATGCTCTGCTTTTATGCATAAATCATCATTCAGAAAGCACACATTTAAAATAAAAAATCTAGAATTATGATCCTGACCTAGCACCAATGCCCTGGCCCTCAGGAGAATGCTCCTGAGATAACTACAGAGAAAGACGGGGAGAGACAGAATTCATGAGAAGACTCCGTAGTGGAGGTCGGGAACCCCACACAGCAAAGATCTTAAGAGCCTCAGAACTGCAAATTAAAAGGAGGCATCACCGATTTAATCCAGTTAGGGCCATAGTTTGTTCATTCAGCAAGTCTAACTGCCTAGTATATGTCAGGCTTTATTTTAGACCTTGGGAATAAAATAGAAACCAAAACACCCTGTTAATTATTTTGTATTATTTCACCTATTTTTTTTTTCCTGATAATGTATTACTTTCTAATTTCTGTTTTTCTTTTTGGAACACTTCTAATAATCAGAAGTTTGTGTTTTGGATTTATTTTATAATTAAAAAATCCTATTTTCCTTACCTTTATATTTCTGGGAGAATTATTTAAATTCACCCTCGTTCATTGCTACTGATTTTGTTTTATGTTTTCATTATCAACTTATTAATAATGCTTTACTTTGGAAATTCTTCTTAACTATATTAATAATTCCTTACGTATTACCATGGATATAATTTTTATTTCTAATTCAGTATATAAATTTCTGTGATCTTTTTCTTTGCTTGCTAAATGTTATTTATTCTCCAAGTTGCTTTCTTCATTTATTTTTTAATTTGGTGTACAAGTGCTAAAAGCCATCCTAAAGCATGTCATTGATTTTTAAGTGCTGCCAATACGTATTTCCTAACTTAAGTTAGTAACATACACACGGTAAAGTGTAAAAGTAATTAAGTGGACTGCTCACTGTATTTTTCTATTTGTAGGCACCTATAAAGCTACCATCCACATTAATACATGGAACATTTCCAGGATCCTACATGTCTCCTCTGAAATGTGGCCTAAAAATATAGCCACTCTAATCTTTGCTATCCTTAATGCACTGTAAGTGAAATCACAGTGAATGTATATTTTTGCTTTGGATTTTTTTCAACATTATGTCTGTGAAATCAATCTAGGCAGTTTTATATTTTATGACACAAATGGTTGTATTGGAATATAACAGACCATTTTTATCCCTTTTTGCTGTTTGTGACCAGTCGGGCTGTTTCTCATCTGCTAACTGTTATCAAGGAAACTGCTGTGAAAATACGTGGATACACACTTTGATCTTTGGGAGTCATAGGGCAGAGATATATTTAGATCTTACTCTCCTTTAATTAATTAATTTATTTCTTGTAGATGAGGCCTGAAACATATGAGTGTTATATCTATTAGGTATTCTCATTAATCTATGGCATTTTTGCTCATTTTTATGTTGAGGGGCTCCTATGAGTGAATATGGTTTAACTCTTTTTGTTTCTGTTTGTATTTGCTGATGATTAAAGAATAACGAGATGCACATTTCTATACGAAAACTGGTCAATTGGATATTATATTTTGTGATGTCTATAGAAAATATTTCCCCTTTTTTCTATCAGATTATTTCACACCATCTTGTTGGTTTATAGGAAACATTATTTAATTCCTAAAATTCCTTCCACGTCATCACTTCAGGGCCTGGCTGCTGACACCATATTCCATTCCTAGCAAATGTTCCTGGGCAAGTTATATAAACTCTTTTAGTCTTTCAATGTTTTTGCATTTTAAAGTGAGTGAGGCAAGGGCCCAGGCAGAGTGGCTTATGCCTGTAATGCCTGGGAGGCTGAGGCAGATGGATTGCTTGAGCTCATGGATTTGAGACCAGTCTGAGCAACAGCAAGACCCCATCTCTAAAAACAACCAGTTGTTGTGGTGGGCATCTATAGTCCCAGCTACTCGGGAGGCTGAGGCAAAAGAATCACTTGAGCCCAAGAGTTTGATGTTGTTATGAACTGTGGTGCCACAGCATTCTACCAATAGCGACAAAGTAAGACTCTGTCTCAAAAATAAATAAATTAATTAATTAATAAAAATAATAAATAAATTAAAGAAGAGTAAGGTATAGTCTTCATTTTGTGTTTTTCATTATGGTTAAACTCAAAATGAGATAATGAATGTATACATGGTTGGGAGCCATGGTGTATTTTAAAAATATTAGGAATTTTTCTTTTTGAAAAGTATCATAAAATATTTTTACTTGATTTTTGTTGTTACTTGATTTTTTTCCTTACTTGATGTTTTTTCAGGGCTTGCATCTTTCATACTGGGAAAACAAGAAAAGGTAATAAGGTGATTCAAAGAACATACTCGGAGTTTTATTGGAGCCTTGTCATGTAGGTTTACACGCTGATAAAATGCATGCCTTTCTGTAGGCAGCCGGCTTCTTTACAGAGAAGAATGAAAGGCAGTCAATATAGGTGGCAAGTGATATGAATGTGTTGAGTTTCAAAGGATGATTACACAGAATATTCCCTGCTCCACTGCGAAAATAATGTATTATGTGTGAAGCCCAACCCTTTTCAGTGTGGCTTCTTAGGATGCTGTTTGAGTTCCCACTTTTATGAAATCATTTTAACTTGGGAAATTGCATCTTGACAACTTGAACATATTTTCAGCTTAGAAAAATAAAATAAGCAGGACACCACTATCTATGTATAAATATAAAGACAACAATAGGATATTCAAGACCCACGGTATTCACTTTCTAATCTTGTTTGTACAAGCCTTTAGCAGTCCAGTAATTAACTTATTAATACTAGAAAATATGATTTGATATTTAGCATTAAATTCAGTTTTTATCTGTTAGTAATATACAATGTCTTCTCATTGCAGCTCCCAGAAAAGCAGAAGTTATCAGTCTCTTTAGTCAAATCTGACTATGTGACACCACAGGAAGAGATTCAGGTAACACATTTGTTTACAGGCAGGTTCATCTTGCTGTTCTGACACTTCTAAATGGTGTCATTAGGTGGTTACATATCAGGGATTCATAAGAAGGCATTAAAGACTGGTTATTTCTAGCAATGAAAGGTCACCAGAGATGGACAGCACCTGTGACTCAAAGGAGTAGGGTGCTGGCCCCATTTGCCAGAGGTGGCGGGTTCAAACCCAGCCCTGGCCAAAAACTGCAAAAAAAAAAAAAAAAGGTCACCAGGGATTATGGAACACAAGGAGGATCTCCAAATGGGTTTTTTAGACCAGAGACCCTTTACCATGTAGGACCCATTTCAGATCACAAATGCTCCCAGTGACAGACACTTATGTGTGGAAAAGAAGATACGTTCTAATGACTTTCAACTCTTAAATGCCTTTCATCTCTCAGTGGTGCATTCCCCAAATCGTAGCAAATTGCCAAGCAAAACAACAGGTCATTCCACATGTTCAATGCACGGAGGCTGTCCAGAAAGTATACAGCCGTGTCTGTCTCTATTTTTTGTATTGCATGGCTAGATAATTTCTGGATAGCCTTCAATAACTACGAAGAATGAGAATAACAAATGAGAAATATGAGTTTGCTCCTGATGTCCAGCTTTGGCTCTCCATTCATACATCAAATTATATGGTTAAGTGCCAGGTACTATATTATAGTGAACAAAACCAATCTCTCCATATATATTAAGTATAACACAAAGTTAAGTATATATATTATAGAGAGAAACAAGTTATATATTATACACACACATGGAGAGAGAGACAGAAGAGATTGATTAAAAAGCAAGTATCCCATTTACCCAATACTGTGTTGAAACTAGGGGTAGACCTAGTTTCAGACCCACAGAGAGAAAACACATTGCAATGTAAAAATGAGGTAGAGAGTGTGGTAGGTGCTCACTTGTCGGGTACCACGTAGGGGTATATGAAACAATTCCTGGGTGAAGGACTCAGCGGCAACTCTGACTTTACCTTGCACATGCAAACAGTATAGCCTAATAGTGCGTATCCTCCTATAAGGTGAGATTTTTTAAAATTTTTTTTTCAAAATTCCATTATGAACATAGAAGAACTAAAGTAAATTCTAGTACCTTATTTAGATGGTTTTGGGATGCATATATACAACTTGAACTCTACATCTAGAACCATAATAGCCATCTGAGGACATGACATTGCTACATAGTTATTTCTTTTAATCATAATTCTATTAATGATCCCTTACTGTGTATCAGATAGACAGTTCTAGATGTGATGATACAATAGTCACATAATGTAATGATACAATAATGTGCAAAAATGAAATAGACACTGTGCTAAAGCTTTCATCCTAGTAACGAGATACATAATACACAAGTAGACTAGAATTCAATTGTAATAAATGTCCTTAAGAAAATAAAGCTGTTGATTAATAAAGTGTTTCTGAAAAAAGGAAGAGAAAAAAATAGGCTTTTTATGATGTGGAGAAATCTTGGAAGGATTTTCATGCCCAAATATTTTCTTGGACTAAGGCATAGAGGAAGGGTGTCAGTCACATGAAAATCTGGAAAAAGAATATTCAGTCCTAATGAGAGCAAACAGGGAAATTCTCTCAAATGATAGAGTATATGGCCTATGTGAATAAAAAAACTGGAAAAGTCAGTGAGGGTTGGGTCTAGGGAAGGATGGCATACTTTTTCTCTGTATAAATGTTTATAAATATATTAAAGAAAACAATTGCAATTTTTTTTTTTTGAGACAGAGTTTCACTATGTCACCCTTGGTAGAATGCTATGTATGGCATCACAGCTCACAGTAACCTCAAACTCTTAGGATTAAGTGACTCTCTTGCCTCAGCATCTTAAGTAGCTGGGACTACAGGCACCTGCCACAATGCCTGGCAATTTCGTTGTTGTTGTTGTTGTCATTGTTGTTTAGCAGGCCCTGACCAGGTTTGAACACACCAGCCCTGGTATATGTGGCCAGCACCCTAACCACTGAGCAACAGGTTCTGAGGCATATTACAAATTTTTATATAAATAAAAGACAAACATTGGTAGCATTTTAGCATATTTATTTTCACTCTTGGCTTTGGAGTCTTTAAAGTTTTGTCTTTTCCTATGTCTCTCTGACTGTCTCTCTTTCTGAGAGTATATAACACACATACTCACATACACACATATATCATGTTCTCTGAAATTATATATTAACACACTTTCACACAAACCTATAGGCCCACGGAGACAATTGGCTATATCTTTGTAGGAAATCCTTATTGTTTAATATGTTAGTTTTTTAAAAAATTGCGACTATTTTAGGCAGGGGATATAGTGGTCGTCTATATGGATGTGTGTGTGTGTGAGTGTGTGGTATATAAACTTTTGTTACCATTTATACTAGAATATCTATTTTTCATGTTTGATTCAGGTCTGATAACTTAATGTTTTTCTTTAATGAATATAAATAGTTAGCAGTTAATTAATTTCAGTTTTTTTACAATACTATGTTTTACACAAAACACTTTGACAAGCATACAATTTACCAAAATATAGCATATATCTAGTATATATATGTTATAATGTACACTTACGCCTTTATAAAAATATAAGATTTAAATGAGTACTCTGTTTAATTTTTATATTAATACTGTGACAAAGCACTGCTAATTTAGCAGCTTAAATCAGATTGGCTGATAGCTAAGATTGCTTCCAGAATTTATTATAATCCTTAATTAGCCTGCCAAATGGAGGTGCATGTGCATAGTCAAAGTAAATTAAACATTTGTGCAATTATCCAGAAAACACAGACAAATGATGAGACCTGGTGAAACACTTTGGGAACTCAACATTGAAGAGCTAAAATACTACATTGTATACATAGCAATTTTCGGATTAACATATAAGAAGGATTTTGAGAGTGTAGATGCGCACCTGGGACATCTAGAGAACTAAACCTGTGGCTTCCTACCTTGTGATTTATACTCAGTAGAACCTTGGCAACTTTGCTCCCTCACTGATGCTCAGGACCTTCATCTGTGTACTGGGAGGGTCCATTTGCTATTTTCCCTCCTTTTCCAAAATACCGTCACCCTCATTCTATGGAAAGAAACTTTAGAAAAAACAGTAGATAAACACAGAGCAGCTGACCTCAGAATATATACAGACTTCCCTAGCACCACCACTATTTAAAAAAAGAGAAATACAATGAAAGAAAATTCTGTATTTGAGGGAACAATTTATTCAAAGTGATTAAGCTTTTTTTTTTCAGTGTTTCGGACAAAACTTACTTTTATCCTCCCACTGATGTTATAGTATTTTATGCAAATTTCATATATGTATGTGGGGGAAAAACTGAAACCCAGAAATAGTTTTTTTTTTTTTTTTTGGCAGTTTTTGGCTGGGGCTGGGTTTGAACCTGCCACCCCCGCCACTTCCAGCATATGGGGCTGGTGCCCCACTCCTTTGAGCCACAGGCGTTACGCCCCAGAAATACTATTTTTTAGCATATGTATGAAGGGGATAAATGAAACCCAGAAATACTATGTTATTTGTTGACATCTACAGCCACTGGAGAATGGTGGAGTTGAGAAGTGAAACTGGTTCTTCCTGACTAAGCAGACTGGAAGTTTAGACCGTCTGAAAGGACAACCGAGTTCTCATCGCATCAGCCTCAACTCTGCCTCAAAAATCATCACAAGCAAAAAAATCCAGGACCCACAGTTCCTCAGATTCAGAACGGTTTCTTCCAACTGTACAAAAATGTAGATTTGACAGGACAGGAGACAGAAGAAACACCTTATGTTTATATTAGACAGATGGCAAAAGTATCCTATGCAAGTGGAGAGAATGTCTTCCATCCTGGGTAGCATGAGTCAGCCTCAGTACCAACATCAATTACGAGGGATTGTTTCAGCAGTCAAAGGAAGAGACAGGGCCAAAGGGAGACACAGCTGACCACTCCAGATTATTTCCTTGGCCTCGCCTGTTGTCTTCCATTAAAATCAAGTGTTCCATCATAGACAACTAAAAATCACAATGCAAGGCAGTCTCCTCATGGAAGCATCCAATTCACGTATACTATTTATTAATTCACTTATAAATAAGTTAACATTTTTGGCATTAGGATCTTGAAAAGTAATTTGAAAATATAAATAAATTGTGTGTAACGTCCTTAACAACCAGGTATCTCTCTTTGTCATTCTTGGGCCATGATTCTATATTCCGTTCCTTTGTGTATGTCCCACTCTTGTTTTCCTGTCCCTTGATTTATGTTTTCCTGTAAACAATGCAATCAATTACACTTTCAAACCAACTGATCTGTTATTTATATTATGTACTTCAGAAGAATTATAGTCTGTCTTTTTGTAAATGAGGTTTCAAGGGAAACATTATATGTTTATATCCTTGACTTTGCCTTTTAAATGCTCATTTATCATACTATTTCTCTTTAATTATATTTCACCCACTAGTCATTTCAAATTTCTTCAAAGACAGCTTTAGGAAATGAGCATCTGGAACCACTGAAGTGCTCAACATGATCTAAAGAGTTTTGTTCTCCAACTGTCCAAATCATTTATCAAATATCACTCATTGTGACAAGATGTGCCATTCATCCTAATAGATGTAACGGCATTGCAAGTAGAAATGTCAAATGAACATTTTTTCTCTTTTGGTCTTACAAGGAATTCATACCTATCAAAAGAAGGTTATGACCAAATGTGATTTTCCATATTTAGTGGTGGTGTTTTAAAACTTAAATGAATACAAACAGATGACACACCCAAAGGCAAAGCATAAATACAAACATGGAAAAATATTCACTCTTGAGAATGACCAAGGAAATCTTTATTTTTTTTTTATTAATTGATCTCTGTATACATTGATGCAAACATGGGGTACATTGTACTGTTTCATATACAATTTGAAACACTTTCATCAAGCTGGTTAACATAGATTTCATGTCCTTTGGTTAATCATTGTATCAACACATTTATATTCTAGTTCTAGAAAAGTTCACTTGTACCCTTGTTAGACAGATATATAGGT